>JABJVR010003966.1:0-15274 GCA_025773905.1 Chitala chitala
AGGGGTTTGGCTAAAATGCAGAGAAAAAATTTCTCTCTTGAGTTAATAAAATATTATATAATATTATACACACACATATATATATATATATATATATATATATATATATATATGACACGTTATATGTTCTGAAAAGAGAGCAGTTGCAAACACTCCAGTGGGCATAACAAGAAGGGCACATACAGAAATACTATAATATTTCTGATGCAATAAGATGATATAGGTTGATATAGGTTTGCAAAGTATGAAAACGTTACTAATACGTTAATTACAACATTCAAATTGTTATCAGAACTTTCACTGAGCCTCACTAATGATGTGCCAGTTCATGTAAAGAGAATCTATTTAAACCACTCTAAAACTACATTAACTAAGCGGTGGAGTAAACACACTCTCACACTCACATTATGTGTTGTGCTGGCCATGTTCTGACACACACCATATACGCCATTAAATTCAGCAGGGATTTCATCAGAATGACACTTGGGCAGGGTTGTCAGACTGCTTGCTGCCTCTTCCGCTGCAGATTTTTGTGTCTTGTTAGAAACAACAGCATTAAGTCGTTATACGGCTCAGTGAAACTATGACATTTTCAAATTTTGTCAAATGTTTTAAATATGCCCTCCTTTCAAATTGGACATAAACATCGTAAAACAGTTTCAAGCGTTTGGAATGAAATCTTTACACTAAGTGAACAACTGGCTGAACAGAAAACACATGCAGTTAAAGGCTTTTTTCATTCCAAAACAGACTCCGACCCACACAGCTGTTCAGTTTTGTGGTAAAACAGAAGGTAGGCGATGCACTCTGTCTTTCCAATTGCTTTTATTGCCTTTTGTTGTTATCACTTGTGTATTCCAGTTATAAAATTGACTAAGTTTATTTCTGACCTTTTGATTTAGCACGTTCCTCACAGTGATTTCAATAAGTATCTTATGTAAACATTTTTTGAAACAGTGCCTTGAAGTGCCTGGGAAAGGCTACAGGCCACCTGGTACCCCAAAGTGGATAAACAGTTTGGTAATGGATGGAAGGAGAACATTTTATTTGAAATTATGACTTATTATCTCATATTAATGCAAATATTTCTCAAAATTATAACTTTTGTCATGATAATGGAAAAATGTGTTCTAAATTTGACTAATTTGTTCAAATTTTATCTCACAATTAAACAAATAGTAATTATGACTTGGAATCTCCTTAAAAAGAAAAATGTGCTTGAAATTACAAGTTAGTATCTTATAACTTCTAGACATTTTCTCAAAATTATGACTTAGTATCTCAAAGAGAACCTTAAATGCAGGTCTGTGAAAGTGCAAGCACAATGTGTGGCTGCTGGTGTAACCTGTGCTTTTCTGTTTACAAGTTTTCCCTCTTAAAGACGTTTTTGTGGCCGCTCCTCCTGTTCATACTATTAAACCTTCACTCACTCCACACTTCAGCTTCCCAGCTGATGTCCTAATTGGGGCTCAGCAACCTGCAAATGTCTGTGCTGTTTAAGAGTTTAAGTGGCTTTTGTTTATTAGTGGAAGTGCTTAAAATGCAAGCTCTTTGAAAATCATACCCACCTTCATACAAAGACATTTGGATGAGATGGATTTGACAACATAAGACACACTAAGTGTGTGTGTGTGTGTGTGTGTGTGTGTGTGTGTGTGTGTGTGTGTGTGTGTGTGTGTGTGTGTGTGTCAGCACCCTGTCCAGACTACACACTGAGTGGCATTCTAGGCAGCCTGGTATAGGCTCCAGGCCCCCAGCAACCTTGCAAAAAATAAGCAATTGAAAAATAAATTTGTTTTTACCCCTACACTTTAAAACCAATAGAGTTCATGGAGATTTTAAAATGTTTTAAAAATGTTTTTGTATAAATGATGTTTGGTATTTGCAAAAAATATAAAACCTAAATAATAATGCTTATTACCTGGTGTCGATCCAGGCCTGTCTGACCTTCTGTTCTCCACACTCGATCCTCAGAAGAAAAGCCAAACATCAAGAAATAATCATCACAAAAATGTAAAAATTGTGTGTGTGAAATCAGTGTGTAAAGGTTTTAGACAGATTAATTTGGCTAAATATATTAGCATGAGCTGAGTTGTAATGTAATATTCTGTTTTCATACATGACACAAATGAATAAACATCTAAAATATATTTTTCAAAAAAAATGCATTTATATTAGCTGCTATACTAGTGTTTTTTTTTTTTAATTAAGGAAGTGACTATAAGCAACAAAATGACAAGAATACAAATTTTTTATTTTTTTACACCATGAAAATTTTTACATACACAAAACAATAAAATATATATGATGTATATAATATTTGTATAATATAATGTATAATAACTGTAGAAACATGTGAGGAACCCTAAAATAATCTGCCTCTTGTTAGACATTTTGTAGGGAACTTTTAGTCAAATGCATCTCATGCATAATTCATGACCGTTAACTGGAAGAACACTTGTTCTAAGTGGCCTGGTACGGATGGAGCATGCAGCCTTTAGATGAGTAAAGACATTGTGAAATGCTGTTGGAGCAGGGCTACAGGAGTGCCAGACAGGTTTACTGTAGGCAGTCGCCCTGTCCATGGGACAGCCCTCTCGCAGTTTGTCTTGAGTCAGGTTCTTCCTTCTCCTCACAGGCCTCACCTTGCTCAGGATTTTGGGCCTTCAGCGTCTTCTCAGTTGTGGTTTGGACCTGAGTAAACACCTTGAAGTGAGGCACTGAAGCATCGCCAAGCACTTACAGGCAGGATACTGAACTCCTGCAAACTCACAATGGTGCCCAGAGGACTGCCTTCTGCAATCAGACAAACATGCAGCCACTTAATAGCATAGCCTGTCAGTTACTCTGATGACTTCCTAAAAATATGCTATAAAAACATGAATATTGTTGTTCAAACTTGGACACGTTGTTATAGTTATGGGTCTTTGCTTAATTATTTACGCTGTTGTACGTGCAGTGATCCTAAGCGGTAAATCTCACATGAAAACGTCAAGCTTTATAGTTACGCCTAAACATGTCTCTGGACAATGAGCAATTCAGCCTCTGCCTGTAAACGTTGGGTTATTGTTTACAGTAAAATGCCTTCTCTAAGGAATGTAACGCTTGCAGTCCTGTTCATTTAATAATTACAGAATAATCAGCTCAATGAGTGGAACCACAGGTAGACGTCCTTGACGAATAACAGCCCAATGAATCATGATCTGTTGTTGCTTTTCCCATGAAGCTCCTGGTTTGTTGGTTTGTTATCTTTAGGCTTAATGCTTCCCAGGTTCCTGGTGCCATGAAGATGACACTCTAAAATCCCTCTGTCTCCTTTATCAAATTCAAATTCACGCCAAAGAAGTTATCAAAACCTAAGCTTTCTTGCTAAATTATGTGCTGTATGTCACATTACATGTTTTAAAATCAGTGTTTAAAACTCATTTATTATTGACAATGGCTTATATCTTCTGTTTTTTAAATTACTTGTCATACACAAATGAGGGTACACCCTTCAACGTAACCTGCTAGAATAAATGTCTGTGAAAATTTCATGGATAGCAAAAGCACGTTTTTGATGTGGAGCACAAATGAGCAGCGGATTACAATGGAATTACTGTTTTCCTTTAATTATCAAGAGCTGAGGCTAAAGCTTGACAGATATAAATCCTCACCACTAGTCTAAACCCAAACTACTTAATCCAGATTGACACAAAACTACTGTTTCAGGTATTTCATCTCCTCTCCAGAAAACGTACACGCAAACACAGACACCCAGACACACAGACACACACGCACACAGACACAAACACCTAAAAACATGTACAGTCAGGATAAAAAAGTGCAACACTGACACACACAGAATGTGCATGCAGAAGTCTGTACCACTGAAACAACGGGGTCCCTGTTGTAAAATTTCACCTTGAAAATTAGAGGCAGGCAGCTTTATTTGTCCTTGCAGTTTTGCTCGGAGCGGCTGACAAGCACGATGTCCTTTAAGGCGATGCCAGGGAAAGTGCTGACACGGGAAGCCGCTCCACCAATCCTGCACTGCCGGTTTCTGCTGACACCAAGGCTTGTCTTCAGAATTCCAAACACAGAGTCAGACCACAGAGTAACTCTTTTTCGTGCCTCTCATCTCTGTCCCCATGTCAGTGTTTACCTGACAGCCTCTTTCTTACGCCCAGGAAGATTTGCCTGATTTCTCCTCACACATGAGACATATTGCTTAAGTACTGTATATTGCGACGGTAAAATGCCATATGCACTTTTAATATGATTTTATTTATTTATTTTGCCTTTTGCATTGTGAAGACAAAATACTGACTCAGCAGCAAGTGCTGTCTGGAAACTCCAGTTTTTTTTTAGCTTGAAATAATGAAACATTTCCGTACCATACAGTTTTGTTTTTTCTGTAATGTTTTTAATTATTTATGTGTATGAATTTATGTACTTTCTTATTTTGTGTTTATAATAAATGTTTTCAAATATTCAGTACTGCCCCTAATTTTTTTCTTATCACTGCAAAAACTGTTAAACAGAAATATCATTTCAAATTATATTAATTCATTGAGCAATTTTGTTAATAACCAAACCAAAGATATAATAAGTGCATTCACCACCATTAATTGTACAAATTTATCTTCTGGATTTCTCATGTACATTTATATTCAATTTTATGTTGTAAATCTAGACATAGACAAATGTATTCAGTGTGATCATTCATACTGTATTAATTTATAACATAAATGTCTTAACTACTAGATTACTGATTAGCTTGTTAAAATATTTTTCTGTATTACTACACACACATATTCAGTATTAACTCACCTTACTTTAATTTAGAATCTTCAAATTTTCACAAATTCTTGGTGTTATGAAAAGGAACCAAGAAAAAAAAAACAAAATAACAAGTTGTGACATAAAACCTTCCAAAAAGCAATTTTTAGACAGCAGAATTATATTTTCATAATCCATTTGTATTTTAATTATTGTTTGAGCTTGAGTTCTCAAATAACATTTTGTGAGATGCATCACCATGCATTCTGTGACTGATGGCGCCTCACCAGGAGTACAACATGACATTTGAGTTGAAACAGGTTTGGTTGTGGTACGTTATCTGAAATGGGTCTGAGTACAAAGCATCACAGAAACCACTGAGCAGAAAGTCCAAATCTGTTTCAAAAGATTTATGTCAGACCAAGAGCAAAGATACCAGTGTTACAGGAAAAGCATTATAGAAAAGAGAAACTACAAAAGATTATGTGCTTCGAAACTTTATTGACCAAAATAGGTTTTTGCAGGAGAGATGAGAGTACCAGCATTTAAAGAGGGCACGAAAGGTGTTCAGTAGAAAAGGGCTGTTTCTGTTGCTATGACAGCTGGATAGAAGTCCTTGTAGATGACGGAAAAAAAGTAATGAACAGCTTGATATGTTATGTATTAATCTTAAATTCACAGAACTATTGAACTGGATGAGCTAGAAGGCATGTCAGTGCCACACAGCTAAGCAGCTGACACAGCCTAGAAATGGTGCAGAAGCCAGGCAGCTGATACAGCCTAGAAATGGTGCAGAAGCCAGGCAGCTGATACAGCTTATAAATGGAGCAGAAGCCAGGCAGCTGATACAGCCTAGAAATGGTGTGGAAGCTGACAGCCTAGAAGTGGTCTAGAATACAATATTACCCAGGCAGATGAACTGGAAATGTGGACCTCCCATCTCCCCTTACCTGTGCAATAAAGTAGAATACACAACTGTACATAAGCGAATGGTAGAGAGAACATCAGAGAATGGTCAAAAACAGCATAGGGTCATTGGAACTAGTAGCTGAGATTGGTCTGTCACCAGAAAGTCTAGGTAAGGCGAGACCGGAAAATAATGCGAATCAGAAAATGTGAAGCATCAAAAAGTCCAGATGTGCACACATAAATGAGTCGAGCTTGTAAATAAGTAATGAAAAACCATCAATCCATCATGATGCAACCATTTGTCCTTCAGCAGGCTCGCGGGTTGGGAGAAGCCTTCCCAGGCAGCCTAGAGCACACAGAGTGATGGTCAGAGTGATGAAAATACTATACTGATTTAATCTGATAAATATGTTATCAGCAAACCATGCATTTGAGAACTGTTAGGAAATGTTTATGACTAATAAAAATGATTAATAAAAAATTGCATCCTAAAGTATTTTATGAAAATATAAATGAAATTAATCCATGCTTTGTAAAATATTGCACATGATCAATTCACAAGTTTTTGCATTATTAGAAAGCTAAGGAAAACACAAAAAGGGGTTGATGTATTTGCTGGTTATGTAACTGATCATTTGTCCCAATCATTGTCATTAAAGTAGCAGGAGAGAGTAAAATAATCAATTTGGTTTGTCTGTTAAATGTAACTTCCAGAAATGAGTACAACATCTTCCATGTTCCTGGCTGCTGAACACAAGTCAAATATGCTTGAGTATCATATCACCCACCCCACATAGGAAGCAGAACATTCTCCTGTAACAAAGCAAAGAAGAAGGGCTCTTAGAAACTTTGGCTGTTGGTGGCTTTATTGGTAGACCCTCAGGCCGGAAGGCAGAAGTCTCTACATTCAAATCCCAACCCAGGCAGTAGGTGTAACCCTAAGCAAGACGTGCGCTAGCTTGCTGGGTGCTGAATAATGGTTGCCCTCCGCTCTCCCCAGAGGATGGGTTAAATGCAGAAAACCAACTTTGTTTTAACGTGTCATTTGTAAGTTGCTTTGGACAAAGGTGTCTGCTAAATGAATAAATGTAAGCTTGGAGCATCCAGACCTTTCATTCCCTATTTCTGACACATATATCTTTCTGAAAGTATCACCTTATTCCCCTTTAGTCATTTATGAACTCGATACTTTGGTCACTGGAACATGAAGAGGCCCCAGGGTATGAACTGGCCTTGGGCTATTGATCTAGTGTACACTCTTAGAGTCCCTCGGTAGCTGGGAGGGCGAAGTGTTAGGGAACAGTGGGCAGTTTTCCTTAACTGTGAAAGAACCTTTTTAAGTAAAACCAGACCCTTTCTTTCTGCTGCTCTCAAGGCTCAACTATCTCCTTCCCACAGGTTTCCTTGTATTATCTACACAACCATTATCCAGTGACAGGTACCAGTACAGGTCTCTGTCCAGCTTCAGGAATGTGGAGTTAAACACTCTGGCTTTATATACTGCTGACTTCAGGGCCAGTGTTAAGCAATCCAAGGTCAGGTCCCAGTCCCAGTGGTTCTTACCGATGACTTTCCACATTGTTGGTAACTCAGTGTAATTTCACTAAGGGGATATGAAGTTGTGTGCAAACTCTACATCTGTCCCAGGCTGTACAGCATGTAAACCACTGGGGCCTGTTATGTATTATAACAGCTGCTCAGGGACATATTCTGCAGACCACCTCAGTCTGCATCTCAAGCCATATGCTCTCAGTTTTTTTACCCCTGTACAGTGTATTTGGTAAACTGATTGATCACCACCAGGATTTTGTCTTCGCCCCTTTGACTTAGTAGAAACCTGGCAACCGGGATTCTCAAATATTTTGCATTGAAATTAAGGAACAGGAACCAAGCGTTTTGTTGTCAGAAACAGGACAGTGTTTTACAAGATCAACTTGCGCAACAAGATAGTCCATTGTCCCATTCAGTCTATTTATTGCTAACTGATTGCTTTCCAACCACTGTGCAGAGTTGTCTGTAATTACTCTGAAGGACTTTCTCCCATAGCTATACAATATATGGATCTTCTTCAGAGCTCATAACACTGCAAAAAAACAGCCTCCCTGTTATTTTGTATTTCATCTTCGCTTGCTTGAGTGATCAGTGAGGAAAGTTTTTTCTGTTCCTTCTCTTATATGGCTTTGGTGAGGCACCGTACACATTCCCAACATCTCTGGTCTCTCTCTGGAGCACAAAGGTGTCTTTGTGCTGGAGTGTGACTACTGCTGATGAGTGTATCATTCACCACACCAAGGCTTCCTTCTACCACTTTGGACCACTCCCACTGCATCGCTTTCCAACACCATTGATTGTTGGAACCAAGTAATACTACTGGAATTTTCTACTGACCGTGCTAGAAGCACATATATGCATAGCTGCGTAGAGGTGAGAATGATTTCCTTATTTTTTGATGCTCAGTAGATGTGATATTTCCATTGCTCTCCCAGGTGAGAATGCGCTTTTGGAATTTAATTTCAGACTGGCTAAGTGCACATTTCTCAGCTCTGCAGATGAAGGCAAACTTCTGCTGTCACTGCAGGACCGGGCACAGATGGTACAACTGCTCTGCAAAGGGGGGAACGTGGCAGCACCGTTCAAACAAGGCCAGCAACAGTGAAAGAACAAGCCCTCGAGCAACTTGTTCATTAAAAGTTGAAACATGGCCAGCACCCTGTTCGGGTTAAATTTTATCACCTTAAATCGGCATAATCCCTCAGGCATCAAGAATGCTGTCTCACTCTTTTCTTGTTCCAGTAGCTGTATCCATTAGGACCTGGAGCATAAATACAGTAAAGTGAAATATATATATATCTGTGTAGCATGAGTTCAGTTCAAAACCTTCTGAAGTTCTGCGTAGGTAAAATGTCTGTCAGCAGAAATTTGTTGACCGTGTAATAATCCATGTAAAATCTGAGATTGCCCTTTTTGTCCAGTTAAAAAGAAATCACCACTGATGCTCGTAGGGACAGGGACTCTCTTATTAGTGCTGTAGTTCTGAATTGTGTGCCTTAAATGTGCCTCTTTTGTGGGGGGGGGGGTGGTGGTTATATGGCCACCATCCTGACTGGAGACCACAACACTGGTAATCCATTGCTTGGCGGTGAAAGTTTGCCATCTCTGTAACTTCCAAAACAGATTTTCCAAAACCTTTGTGCTTGTGCTATATCACATGGGATTGTGAGGGTGCGGTCCAAAACTATCACAAGAATATTTTGGACAATATTTTGGTCCCCGCCCCCACCAGCCTTGTGGACTCCTAGGATGCTCAGAGAATAAGTGTCTCTTGATGTTGAGGCACCTATAGCTTTTATAATTTGTTACAAAAATCACACCTAGTAGAATATTGCTGTTCAGCAACAACACTGCCCCTCTCAGACATTTCCCTTCTCCACATCATTGTGCCTATACACCCTGCTGACAGCTGGAGAACTAAGGCTACTCTTCTGGTCTTGGAGACATTGCAGGTTGAGTGGACAGCATTACAGCTTCTCCGTGCTACGGTGACCTGAGCCTGACTTGTGTGATTCCCGGTCATATTAGGCTATGCACTAACCAGCTGCTTTTACATGCATCCTCATCTCTCCAGCCCCTTGCTTTTATGGAAATAGAGTGAAAACTTCTCAAATGATCTTGTATACCGCACACAGAGCACTCTATTGGCACAGGGAACTATTCATTTCCTTCGCTCCATTTAATTTCGTATCGAGTGCGGCCCATGTCCTTATCTGTCTCCCTACGTTCACTCTCTTCTGACCATGTTCCAAATGCACAGGGTGAGGTTTTTCATAAGTTCTTGACTGTGCAGAAATGTTGCCTCCTTAAAATCTGGTTGCAAAACATGAATAATGGATCATGCCGGCTTTGGCCTCCTCACTAATGTGTCTGGCTTGTTATAAATTTGCACTCATTTTCTAATTCCTGTACGAATGATATCTGATCCTCCATTGAAATATCTCAGAAATACAAGCCTCTGTATAAAACAGGCTGCTCACATCTTTGTCCAAGAGTGGAAGCTTTTGTTAAACTGTCAGGCCTCCTCTTTCAACAGCTTCAGGTCAACAGACTGAAAGACACCAACCCAGCACACCTCACTGTTATGGTATATCCCTACATCGCCTATGTACCGGTATAGGTTCTAGGGACAATATATTTTCACCTTTGCAGGAAACTACCAAGTTCTGACTTGTGCAGACCGGCACATCTCCTTTTCAGATGTCTACTATTATTTGTGGCATTTTCACAAAGGGAAAGCTGCTTAAGTTACTAGTTGAAGATATAAGTTGCTAATGTTCAGTTGTAAAGTTCAGCCATCCATTCAGAGGGGTGTTTGTCTATTAATCATGGCTCTTTCTGAACTGCTCTTGCAAGCAGTAATGACCCTGGGTCACTTGGTACCTTAGGCAACATTATATTTACACCCCCCATGTACCATCACAATGTTTGGGTGCTCTTCAGGGTGGTTCTACAAAGGGACAGCTCCCCTAGTATTTACCTATATGGCCTATGCCCAGGGTTGGCTCTGCTGGCAAGGGTGTGGGTTTAGTTTCAACACCTGGTCAGGACTAAATCAGCTATCAGCCCTATAATGAAACAATTCAGAATTCCTACAGCACTGACAGAGAAGTGTCCCTACCATCCATATCCAAACCTACACTCTTGACCTCTTGGGTTAATACTCCTCCCCACTGCTCTTATCTGCAAATTATTTTCATCACTGGATGGACTGGTGAAAAACAAACCCCCAATGCATACATATGAAGTACTTACACCTTTACAAAACCTTTCTGTGAAAAGAACGATAATTACCCACTCTGCATGCTTACCAGAGGAAGCATCATAACTACGAGTAAACAAAAGAACAACAGGTTTACTAATGCTGTGGTACAGGATCTAATATATCACATGGTGCGTAAGTCCAGGATTTTCCAGTCATATGTGTAAGTTAACACTTTGCTCTGTTAAATTTAAATTAAGTTTTTAGGTATTGTATAGAACTTTGGTCAACTCTGTTGTGTTAAAATGTGCTTTATAAATAAATTTGACTTGACTTGACTTAAATCAGGCACGTTATTATTATTATTATTATTATTATTATTAAATTTCCTCTGACAAGCTATAATGTATTAAGGTACAATTAATATTAATGCTTTAACATTTATGTGACAACCTATTCCAGTATTAAAGTGGCCTGGTGGCTCAATGGGTAGAACATCAGGCTGGGATGGGAAAGTCTCCCCATTTGAATCCCACCCCAGCCAGATGTGTCCTTGAGTAAGACACTCAAATGCCAGCTCCCTGGGCACCGTGTGTGGCTGGCAGCCCACTGCACCCCTCTGGGGATGGGTTAAATGCAGAGAAGTAATTAAAAAAAAAAAAAAAAAGTTGGGGCATTTTGAGAAATGTAGATAAAATGCAATAATTTGCATGGAAATCCTTATTCACATATATTCAATAGAGTACAGCACAGAGACAACATATTTAAAGTTAAAATTGATGAATGGTAGTGCATTATGTAAATAAATTATTATTAGTAATTTAATGGGTGTAACACATTTCAAAAACGTTGGGGCAGGTACAAGAAAACCTTGAAAAAATACAAAAAAAGATGACTGAAATATTTCACAAGTGAAAAGGTTAATTGATAAGAGGTGATAGTCATGAAAAAAGCATTTTTGAAAGGCTCAATCCTTCAAAACAAAGGATGAGGAGAGGTTCTCCAATATGCACACAGCTGAATGAGAATATAGTCAATCAGTTTAAAAATAATGTTGCTCAACATGCAATTGTGAGAAATTTAGGTCTATCAAAATCTACGGTCCATAACATTATCAAAAGATTCAAAGAATCTGGTAACATCCATGTGTGTTAAAGGCCAAGGATGAAGGCCAACACTGAATGCACATCATCTTCAATCCCTCAAGCAGCACTGCATTGAAAACCGACATCAGACAATAAAAGATATTACAACATGGGTTTAGGAATACTTCAGGAAACATTTTTCAGTAAACACAGTTCTCTGTTACATCTCTAAATGTCAGCTAAAGCTCTAGAGAGCAAAACGCAAGCCATACATAAACAACATCCAAAAATCCCAACAACTTTTCATGGCCTGAGCCCATCTGAGATGGACTGATGTGAAGTTGAAAAGTGTTCTGTGGTCTGACAAGTCCACATTTCAGGTCTGTTTTGAAAATATTGGCTGCTTTGTCCTCAGGGCAAAAGACAAAAAGGACCATCCTGATTTTTATCAACGAGAAGTTCAAAAGCCAGAATCTGTAATGGTATGGGGGTGTGTTAGCGGCCATGACATTGGTAACCTGCACATATGTGAGGGCACCATTAATGCTGAGAGGTACATACAGATTTTGGAACAGTGTATGCTGCCATCCCAAATTTTTTTTTACTCCAGCAAGATAATGCTAAGCCACATTCCGCATGTGTTACAACAGTGTGGCTTCGTCCTAAAAAAGTGCAGGTACTTAATTTGTCTCCCTACAGTCCGGACCTGTCCTCCATTGAAAATGTGTGGTGTATTATAAAGCACAACATATGACAGGACTGTTCAGCAACTTAAGACACACGTCAAGCAAGAATGGCAAAACTTTCCACTTTCAAACCTTCTGCAATTGGTGCCTTCTGCTCCTACACACTTACTGAGTGTTGTTAAAAGAAGAGGTGTTATAACACAGTGGTGAACATGCCCGTGTCCCAACTTTTCTGAAACGTGTTGCAGCCGTCAAATTCATAATAATCATTTACAAAAACCAAACAGTCGATCAGTTTCAACTTTAAATATGTTGCCTCAGTGGTGTATTCTATTGAATATATGTCAAGACAGATTTGTAAATTATTGCATTTTGTTTTTATTTACATTTTACAAAATGTCCTAATTGTTTTGGAATTGGGGTTGCACTACAAATTAAAAAGAAAAAATCTTAAATAATGCTACAGCAAAATCAGGAGTTAATTTTACTCCCAGTCTCTGAAATTTTAAGTATTCTCTGCACATACAAGCTCTGACCTGACCACAGCTTGCTCTGAGCTACAGTAAAACTGTTTCATGCTGATTGTAGCTGATGGTCTTCTCACCTCACGCCTGTAGGGTTGTGGGTTCCATTCCCACTGTGGCTGTCTGTGGAGTTTGTGTATTCTCCTGCACGGGTTTCTTCATGTGGTTCAGGTGAACTCTTGACTCCAAATTGCCCCAGTAGTGGTGCTTTGCATATTTGTGTGCCATATGGTGCCAGGTGCCCCGTTTTTTCATCCCTCTGTTGGCTGGGTTAGTCTCCAGTGCACCCATGACCCTGAACCGAACAAACAGTTTACGAAATGTCACGAGTCACACTGGGCAACATCCACAGAATATGAGAAAACGTCTGCCTGGTGTGACACTTTTTTATTATTAAATAATTCTTACAGGCAATAGTGAGATTTTAAAATTAATAGCTCTCATGTTAATTACATAATTTGCGGTTAGAATCATTTCCATAATTTCAAAAAATAAACCATCTGCTGACACCCACCTTGTTGCTTGTCTTAGAAAACCCATTTGTTGTAATCTTTTCCATATTACCGAGGCCTGTTCTTTGTTCATTTAAAACTGAAAACCAGCGGCCAGTGTGTCTTTAATGTTTTCTCAAACATTCTGTTCAGAAAGTGAATTAATATACAAAGCTCAATATGAACTGAAATGAAGGCAGTTCATGTGTAACTTACTATGAACTGAAATGAAGGCAGTTCATGAGTAGCTTAGTAAGAACTGAAATGAAGGCAATTCATGAGTAGTTTACTATGAACCCAAGTGAAGGCAGTCAGTGTATAGATTAGAGGCACAGCATGACAGAATAGGCTACTGACGCTGTTAAATGTGGAGCCATAATTCATGACTCGTAACATTGACGGAGGAGAAAAAAATCTCCCCTATTACATTAAGAATTATATCTATATAAAATGAACTTCAGTGTGATGGAGTTATGAAAAAATTTTAGTCTTTCTGACAAAAAGTAGACGCACATTTATCTGACTCATATGTAATTCTTTTCAAAACATATCTTCAAATTATGTTACAAAGGAAGAGAAAATTCTTTCAAGTTCATAATAATCATTAGTTTATAAAACACAACACATTCGATCGGTTTCAGCTTTGAATATGTTGTCTCTGTGCTCTATTCTATTGAATACATGTCAAGAAGAAACCATTGCCTTTTGTTTTTATTTACATTTTACAAAGCGTCCTAACTTTTTTGGAATAGGTGTTGTAAGGGAACTGAAAAAACTTTTTCTGATTACATAACCAGACCTTTAATATGAACTGTAGCTGATATACTGTCCCTACACAAACATAACAAGGAGCTCAAGAAAAAGCATATAAAATTGTTTTTCTTATTGCTTTATGGGCCTATGTTCTGACAGTGATGTGCTGATTGTTCATTCAAGACTATTTTCCATTCATTTCCAATATTCTAATTACATTTGCTTTAACCTATCCTGGGAAGAACATGGCATCAGGCAATTTGCATCCTAGATGGAACACAAGCAAATTCCAATGTTCACCCACAGGTTGTGAGGGCAACCAGGGCTCAAGCTCATAGCCCTCAGAGAGTTACCAGACAGGATAATTAACCTGCTGAGCTAAAGACCCAAGTTCATTGCTGGGGGGACTAATCGCACTCTTGACCGGACTAGCAGGGGATTCTCACCATAACACTCTCACATCCATTTCACACGCATGCACACACAAGCAGGCACATACATACACACACACACACACACACACACACACCAACCATTGACTTTCAGCAATTTAATGCCACCAGTTTACCCATACTGGACTCCTTTGGTATGTAATTCCTTTTACAATAATTTTACAGTGCATATGACGCACAGCAACATATACAGCCAGCTGGATATGAACCCAATATGAAATATTTTCAAGGTTACCAATGTGCATTAGAATGTAACCATGTTTCAGATCTAGGTCAAAGATGCAATTCAAATATGTGTTTTTCAGTGTACTTTTTAATAGTAAAATAAAAACAGTCATTGTGACGTGATCTTGATTGAGATCAGTTTATATCAGGCTTTCCCCCAAAAAACAGAATGAAGATGCAAAATATTTGTGTGGCACCCCCAGGGCACCCTGAACTCCAGAGGCATGAGTTTGAATCTGGACCTTTTTCACTGTGTGTATGTGTTGGTGTGCATTTATGTATGTGTGTGTGTATGTGTGTGTGTGGACTTTGTATGTCTTTTGTTGGTTGTGTAAGTCCATGTGCTTGTAGACTTACTCCCTGTGCTGGAGCTCATTCCTAACTCTAAATTGCACTTACTGTGCGAATGCCCTGCAGATTGGTGCCCTCTCTGGAGTTCACTTTACCTCTGGCTACCAGTATGTTGCTGTATTATATTACACAACATAAGATGTGGAGAAAATGCAGTGCGGATAAAAACAAAACATCTCCCAAAAAACACTGATAACCTACTGGTTTTAAAACTTAAATTTTAGGGGCTGTTAAATTTCAGAAAACAGTTCTCATTTTTGGGAAGGAAAAAAAAAAAAAATATA
>JABJVR010003967.1:0-15271 GCA_025773905.1 Chitala chitala
TGTCTTCTCAAACTGCATGTGTGTGCTGTCTTCTCAAACTGCATGTGTGTGCTGTCTTCTCAAACTGCATGTGTGTGTTGTCTTCTCAAACTGCATGTGTGTGTTGTCTTCTCAAACTGCATGTGTGTGTTGTCTTTTCTAATTGTCCTGTGCAATGTGTGTGCTGTCTTCTCAAACTGCATGTGTGTGTTGTCTTTTCTAATTGTCCTGTGCAATGTGTGTGCTGTCTTCTCAAACTGCCTTGTGCACACAGTGAATCACTGTTACATAAATAAAGGACCGATGACTTTCCTCTTTCTGCATCTTTAATACAGACATAACTTAGACCTTCCACCGGTTCTTCACCCTACAAAACTTTATTGCGCACTGGTTATATTCCTGAGTTCTGTTCACTACAGTTTCCTCCTGCCGCTGATGTCTCTGGCCAAAGAACTTTGCCTCAGGGGGTTGCTGGGTGGATAAAGCCTCAGTATATTTGACCTCATCAGTGATTTTCTTGGATCTGAATCAGAGTCGTTCATTCAGCTACCCCCAAAATGTACACACACACACACACACACTTCTCACCTGTCTTCTGGTGGGACAAACCATGCTGAAGATGTTTTATCTCCTCCCTTTTTAAAGCTTGCTGGTTATCTACAGTAAGACCCAGTGCAACTGTTTAGGATGCAAAGCACTCCACAATAAGTAGCATGCATGTTAATGCACAGGGTGTATCTCTGATTGGTTAAATTCTACGTCGAGTGTAATGGATAAATGTCAAGTGTAATGGATAAACATCAGTTTTCTAAAAAACAAATAAATAAATAAAATAAAATTTTAAATGTTATCATGCCCAGGAGGGGCTGGGCAGCCAGTCAGCCTTGGGCCCCCAGAGGTTTTTTTTTTCCACACTGTGGAGTTTTTGGTTCCTCTCCTCCACTGTTATCTGGCTTCATTTGTAGTTATTCCTACTGCTTATTCTTTAACATATGCGATTTCCTCTGTAAAGTGCTTTGAAGCACATTGTTCTAAAAGTTGCTATATAAAAATAAATAGAATTGATTTCACTGCTCTCCTGTGTACTATGCACCCTTTCTTCTACCACCCAATCACTTACCGGTTCTAAGGTGGCCTGGAGCCTCTCCAAGGAAGCCCATGGCATGGAGCACTCTGGACAGGGTGCCAACCTACTGTACAGCATACAGCACCTTCTGTTTGTTAATAATAATTTTGGAGATATTATATGTAGACTAATAAAAATCACTATAAATCAGTTGATAAAAGAATATACACTGTATTTACTTCAAAAACATTTCACCCTCTCCTTGTTTAGCAACCACGTTCCATTCCAATGACAAGGTGTAATAGTCATTAAGTGAAAATCGTGCATGATTGTGACTGTGCTAACGACTTTAGTTGAGTCTTCCATACTCAGCTTTGTTTATGATTTATCCATCACGAAGCTGACATTTAAAACATTTTGTACATTCTACTTCAAAGATCACTGCAATTGGAATGAGATTATTGACCTTAATGAGTGCTACTACAATACAGAGCATTCAAATTTCTGCTTGAAACCTGTTCTGTACTCGTCCTTGAAAGCACTTTCTGGTGCACTACAGAGGAAGGCTATCTCAATTCCGAAATTCCTGTGTCATTCCAAGGATAATTTGATAGTTGTGAGTTGTACCAAAACATGAACGCACTGTCAGTTTATGAGAACAGCAATAATTTTATTAGCTTCAGACTGATTTGTACATCTTTTTTTTAGAACTTCATGGTACAATGGTGACACTTGAAAGTAAAACCATTTATTAATGTAACGAATAGTTAAGTTGAGGTGAGGTCCAGTTGCAGAGAGGGAGTTTTATTCAAAAACCAAGATACAAAGCAGGGTAAACCAATAACAAGGAACAGTGGACAGGGCATTAACTACAAACTAAAGAGAACTATGGGGGTTTTACATAGAGCACTTGGGACACTATGACACTTTGCAAACATACAATCCTTCATACCTACAATAACCAGCAAAGACTCAAACATGAGGGAAACTTAGAACTCAGGCAAACAAGACACAGGTAGGAGGCACTAATAACTAATTACATTGAATCATTGGCATGAAACACAAGGATGGGTGACACCTAGGGGACATGAGGAGGTATAACAGGGTTGGGCATAACAATTAAAACTTCAACAACAAAATTAATTCATGTTGAAGGAGAGATTCCAGAGGATCCTGGTTAATGTTGTCCTCGCCTACTTGTGGTTTATGTCTAGACTGGATCTACCACATTCTTTCAGGAAGGTTTGCTCAATAAGTCAGGCACATGGAAGAGCACTTGAGTCCACCTGTATAATGCAAAATGGTGTTTTCTGTCAGTTGTTATTTTTTTCAACATCAAGGGGACTCTCCTAAGTCTCCCTGCAAAACACATTTTACAACCAGAGGGACTTTCAGCCGACCAAGATATCTGTACTGTTCTGAAACCAGACACCGATCCTCACTGAACAAGGTCAGTCCACGCTTCACAAGTTCTTTTTGTTAGGCCAGAGAGATACGCCAGTGTGCTGGCCGGTGACTTGGCAGAACACACGGTGTGGAAGGCCCCACTGGCATCTCAAAAGAGCACGTCACAAATCATATTGGGAATTTCCTTAAGACACTTCTTATGAATGAGGCAAAGATTTTTTGCAGAAATCTTGCCAAGAACAGAACTCAGTCCATTCTGAAACTCTTTTTTCTCGTGCTGCTTAAACATTTAAAAAGCCAATCATATTCAAGTTAGGCTTAGTTTAATTAAATTTTTGCTTTTTGAAATTGCTTTATTTCCAGTAGCTGTCAAGGTTATTTTTATGGTAGCATAAAAAAGACAGAAAGGACAAAATAGCAAGACATGTTTACTAAATATTTACAAGTTACCATATTTAAATAGCTTCTAGCATCTTGTAGAAAACTAAAATGAGGAGATAGTGTCAGCTGTCTGAAAGGACTTATTTAAACTGAAAAATAGAAAATAAATACAGATCAAAATATCTGTATGGAGAGAAAAAAAGTTACCATGACAACATTTGTCCATGGAATGCTCCCATAGTTATTTTAACATTAAATAACATGATTAGAATTCTTCAGCTAATTGTCTCTGGTGTGTAAAGCATAAAACAATGTTGCCCATGAAACTAAAACATGCCAAGGCGTCACAAAAAGAGGTGTCAACAGGAATGTTGCTGAACAAACCATGCAGGCCTGCAGTGAAATGGGATAACAGAAAGTGTGTGTGATCTGTCTGTAGCACGGAGAGATAACCAAATCCATAATGACTAATTATTATTATTTTTTGAAATACATAATCAGTTTTTCTGAAGGAAATAACACTGAAATATGTATAATTTCATTCCATCATGACTTCCACTCATCCATTCACTAACCAAGGCTTATCCAGTGCAGGGCCGCATGTGGCCTGTAGCCTGTCTCAGGCAATTAGGGCTCTATAATGACAGAACACACAACGGGACTACACGAATTCAATCACAGAGCAACGGCTTTTATTTCTAAAGTAACAATAGCGTACTTGGTAGAACTCATTGTCATAACATCAGGTGAGAGGTCAGTCTTCTGTGCAGACTGTCTAAGACACAGACTACTAAAGGTAAGCTAAAGGAAATGTGGGTAGGCAAAAAGAGTAACAGGTGTGTGTTGACACAGCTAGTCTGGTTTCACCTGATCTGTCAGATTGGAATCCTGATGGCAGAAGGCACGTGTGTGTGTGTGTGTGTGTGTGTGTGTGTGTTAGCTATGAAAGTGTATAAGGCCATACACAGATTGAGAAGAGAAGGAAGGTCTAAGTCAGCACCACTGAACATCACATCAGTGGTACATGAGCCTCATTCATCTCTTGGTAGGCTAGAACATTAATGAGTTAGACCCAAACCCAGATACAGAGTCCAGTCTGCTTCACCCAAGAATAGGGACAGAATCAGCTTTACACATTTTTGATTTAAACACTACATTTCCCTCATCCTTGGATATTAATAACATTCTGTTTTCCAACATATACAGAAGCAGCTAATTTAGGAGATTACAAACTGAAATCACAGAATGACCTCACACACACACACACACACACACACACACACACACATGACGTGTTCACATTCTTGTCAGCCACATCGTGGTTGGATTGTGAGGTGGTTTTCTGTCTTACTTTAGTTTATGTAAAACTGTTAATTAAGGTTTTTCATAGTAAAAAAGGTGAACATTGTCAAACACAAGACTTGCACATACAGTATAAACAGGGAAGGACATAAGAAGGAGTCCCCAAGCATAGGATAGATTATAATGTACAGTGGTTTCATGTCATAATGGCGCAACCCAATTTACAGAGTCCCACTGCCTGTACATTGTTGTGCAGCACTTATGCCAGACCCTGCATATAAACCTCTACTGCAGATAGTTACTAAGCAGATTTTGGTTATTATGTGTCACAGTTACATCATCGGCATAACCTTTAGGTTTTCTTTTGGAAAGTATTGGAGTAACCGCCTCACTAAAGTCTGTCTCCAAGCAACCTCCAACCTAACAACCATCTTGTTATTCAAGGTTGCCTACATTGCTGTTTAATGAGACTGCTGTTTCTCAGGGTTACAGAAGCAGCTTTCTCCCACACCTACCATTCCCAGCTCATATCATCACCTAGGTGTGGACAGCACCTCCATCCTTAGTCTACAAAATAGGACCTGAGTTTCAGGTAGTGGTATCGTAATATAACTTCAGGAATAATGAAATAAATGTGCAGGCCTCTGTTTTTAATAAATAAGAGATCAGTCATTAATACTTATGACTTTTATTATCTACCAGGATTTAAGTGTTTTTTAAACAAACAGATCCACAATTTATCAGCTACTATCACTAAATGGATATACTACAAAGGAAAAACTGGAAAGAGAAATTTTTGAGTAAAAGAAACATTTATTTTTATTTATGTTAAAGTGATTAACACAATGTGAAGAATGGTAATGAACAAAATAAACCACCTTGTTCTCTTGAGCTATTTGAGTATGTAACCTCTGTCCAAAGTGCTTTGTCCAAAGTTGGCGACCAAGGGAGCTTTAAGGGCCATGGTGGAGAGGCCTGGGCCATCTGAGCCTTCATGGTGGCCTCTCTCACACAGTGTCTTCAGGAAGAGATGACCAAACGAAGGACGAGGAACACAAGAAGAACTTGGGGAAGGTCACTGTTCTACACCAGTCACTTTTAATCACACTAGTGTGACAAAATACTCTGAGTTGCTACAGAAAACCTGTAAGCCAAAGTCCATTAAAACATTAAACTGGCATTGCGTTTATGAGTGCATTCACAAGCATGCAGTCACTCGCCCTTACTTGCAAACAGGCCCCAGGGCTGTTACTGTCACCAATCCACCAGCAGAACATTGGAAAACACAACATCATAACTCTAAAACTTTAAAATGAGGCCCGAATCATACAGGAAAAAAAAAAAACACAATTATATAGGATTTGTTTATAGGGGAAAAAAATGCTAAAGACATCTTAAAGGCAAAGTTCAAAAGTGCCCAAAACCAAGAAATGAAACCTCGGCTGGTGGTTTTGAGTGGGAGGAGATGGCTTCACGTTTAAAAATACCACTTTGCCTGCAATGCAGCTCAGGGAAAATAACATACCCAAAAAAAAAAAATTATATACACACACACACACACACAGACACACACACACACACACATACACACACACATATACATTGGAACATTGGATTGCGAGCATAATTCGTTTCGCGACAGTGCTCATAATACAAAATGCTCGTATTTCAAAGCTAATTTTCCTATATGGAAATAACGTAAAGTCGGATGATCTGTTCTACACACCCAAAAATATTCATATAAAAATAATTTTAAATGATATTTAATGTAAAATTATTGTCCGTAATATTGGAAACAAATAATAATGATTAATACACGGTATAAAGTAAAAACAAAACAAATTATCCTGCACTTTACCATTGAAAAGAGTCGTGTTTCGCATGAGGGAGATGAGAGGGAAGAGAGGAAGAAGAGGAGGAGGAAGAGGAGGGTTATTGCTTGGAAGGAGAATTTCCTTCCATGAGAACATCTGGAACTTCTGGAGTTCTTTCTCTTTAATGACTTTCACCAACACTGCTGGTTTCACTTAATTTACACTTTTTGGATTCACTGTCATCTTTTGACTGACTGGAATGTCGTTCCTTTCATTTGTATTTAACACAAACCTCTCCAATGTCACTCGCTTTTGCCTCCTTTGGAGGATTTCGCGGAAATGTGACATTGCATTGTTTTTAAACAGATTCGTCGTTCGTGCTGCTACAGCCTTATTTGGGTGGTGCTTTTCTACAAAATGTTGTACTGTTTTCCACATTTGCACACTGTCCTAATCTCCTCCGAAGCATGATATAATATAAAAACATATACTTGATATGAAAATGCTTGTCTTGCAAGCCATCGCTCATTAACCAAGTTAAATTTTATAAAAAAATTTTTCTTGTCTTGCAAAGTACTTTTAAAGCATGTTACTCGCAATCCAAGGTTCCACTGTGTGTGTGTGTGTGTGTGTGTGTGTGTATATATATATATATATATAAACTTAAATGTCAACCTTTAACATTCAGACACCACACTCAGCTTGAAATTTCAGTCCAGTGTCCATAAGACTGAGTGCCAAATCTGTAACAGAACGTTTGGAGAGAGCAGGTTTTGTTGCTGAGCAAATTTTTTTAAGCAAAGCGAATTCAATTCAATTCAGTTTATTTTTTATATAGTGCCTTTCGCAAGAATGTGCCTCAAAGTGCTTTACAAATGGAAATCAGAAGAAAAATACTGATGCACAATATCTGAGATGATCAAAATAAACATAAAATATTGACACAGCATTAAAGAACATGGGTTTTAACTTCTAAAAATAGGATGAGATTATAATGAGATTGTACTGTATTGGATATAGGTTAATTTTTCCAAGCGCTACTGCCAAATTTACACCCTTAAAATTAACAGAAAGAATAAACTAAAAAGGTTCACAGAAGCAGGGCTGTTATATAGTATAGGGGACTCATACCCCAAAAGACAAAATGACAATGTTACAAAAAATGCACCCATGTTAATAAAGTGTGGACTGTGTCATACAGTTATCAAGAATCACTTACAGCACTCAGAATTTCTGTATATCTATTATCGACAGAGATCTCCCCCTCACCCTGCCACCTGTACACCGTCTTATGGCCTAAGACATCACGAGTTACTTTCACATGGCACTACATAGGATCAGACATAACTCAGTTTCACTGACTTTTAGACAGTTCAGGCAGAGTTGGCAGTGTGGAGCTCCTAACGTTCAGAAGGACAGTGTCACTTCCTGAGCAGTTAGTATAGGACAGTGGGGGTGATATTATACAACATTGAATAATCAAATCAGGAATACATTGCTTTGTGCTACAGAAATCAAGATATGTGGTGCTAATCAGAAAAATCTGCAGCCAGACTGGACAGTGTCATCAATGGCTTGTAAACTAATGAGATCGGTTATTGCATTAATCAGTTACTTGACTCTTTAGACATTCAGTCTTGTAGACCAATTTGCCACCTATATCAGTTTCTTATCCTCACTGACCCATAATTTATCAGAATAGTCCTCACAGAACCTCCCTTAGCACAAGAACACAACCAGCAAAAAGTGACCCAGTCCATTCAGCCAAGGAACCGCAGGAATAGTTAACCCCAGGTCCTTGCAAAAAAGCAAGAGATGAAATTAGGAAATATGTTTGTGGAGTATAGACTGCAGGGACTGAATGTCTCATGTTTCCTTAAGAAGGCCCAGTTTACGCAGGGCCTCTCTGCGGGACTCATCCATGGGCCCGCGTCCTGAAAACTGCACTGTAATCCCCTGAGGTGGTAAAGAAGCTTTTGGCTTGGAGAAGGACAGCCGCTGCTCCCCCTGAGGTGGGGCTGAGAAAGCAGTGCTCCCTTGGGATCTCCTGTGTGACAACCCACTTGATTCAGGAAGCAGAAGCTCGGACCTGTTCACCAGCACACCCAAAGAAGGATCAGGTGATGCATGAAGCATCCTGGGAGCAGGTACAGGGTTGTTCTGGTTTGGGTTCCTGGCAGATGCCTCAGGCTTGTTACTGGAAATTGCCGAAGGAGCCAAAGCTTTGCTTTTCCCATCATAACTGTTGTCATTCAAGATGGCCTCAGGCCTAGTCACCTGCCAGCTATTATGGGAAACAGTGCTGCTTGGGCTGGTCGCAGGCTTTGCTTTTGAAATTATTGATGGATTCATGACTTTGCTTTTCCCCCCATAGCTGTTGCTTGTAATGCCAGATTTTGTGGGCTGTGTAGTGTAGTTACCAGGATGATGAGCTGCAGAGTTTATTGACGAAACTGGATTCATGATTTTGCTTTTGCCTCCAAAGCTATTGAAATCAATACTCGAAACCTCATTCCTTCCTGGAACATTCAGCACCATGTCGGTCTTTTTGTCAAAATTATTCACATGGGGTTCTCTTGCACTAGAAGATCTAGTAGGTGGAATCACTGCCTTGGTTTTCCCTCCATAGCTATTGAAGTCAGCACTTGGGCTATCTTTCTTAATCGCAGACAGTGCTGACTGGTGAACCAGTTCTGGGCCATCAGTGTAATGGACACTGTGTGAATGGACATCTAGCTTGTTTGCAATTGGTCCAGAAGGGTTGATGGCCCGAGACTTGCTGCTGTGTGAAGAATGGTCTGTATTCAACCCCAGCTTTGATAAAGCTTCTATCCTGGACCTGTCAGGGGTTGAATGCCGGAAAGAAGCACTCTGGGTTGGGTGGTTCCTTGTGGATTCATCCATTTCCAGAGATCCTGTAAAGTGTGTTAGCACCTGTGCTTTTCGCTCCTGTAAATTAACAGGTGGCTTTGGCCCGGCCTGGTGGTACTCTTTGTTGCCTATAAGAAGGCTGATATTAGCTGGGAGATGGGTGGGCTTGGCTGCAGTAGGCGGGCCCTGTTTAATCAGGTGGTCTGGGCTTAAAGGCCCTCTATCTGACTCCAAGCTCCGCTTCTGACTTGAGAGGATGGTGGTAGGCAGGGATACAGCCCTAGCCTTCTGATGCTCTGCCAACTTCTGAGCTATAACGACTGGTGTCGGGATAGACCCAGCTGGGTGGTGAAGTGAATAGTTGATGGAATGATCAAAATTATGGCTTTCATTTGTTGCTGAGGTGGTCACAGTGTGTGGTAGTTTAAAGTCATGTGAAAAGTTCTCCAATGGATCCCGTCTTGGCCTCATCTCAATATGGGTTTGTGGGTTCGTGACCATGCTTCGAAAATCTACAGAAAGAAAAAGAGAGAAAGAGAGAGAGAGAAAGAGATACAGGATGACATCACAACAAAGCAGAAGTAAAATAAACTGTAGTTTAGTGTGTACATGACAAGCACAAAGTCCAACAACTAGTCAATATGTTAAAGCAGACAAAATGTACTAAAAACACACTTGGTGTAATTGTTGTTTATTGAAGAACACTTTCACAGACTTAAAGGCCTCAGAACTGCTGAGCAGACTATAGAGGTTAATGTTCAGGCACCTGGCACGGGGGGACTGTATGAGGCCTCTCTGGGCTGAGTCTGAACCAGGTCGATGATGTCTTGCTCCTTGGGATTCAGAGAATGTCCTGAGACCATTGTACTCGGTGTGGTGGAGTGGCCAGCTGGCATATTATTGCCCCTTGAAAGCTGCTTTGCATCCAGGTCAGGGTCCAGAGAGTCAATGGTCTCCTCTAAGAACTTAAGACATTCTCTTTCCTCTCGGCTCAGGAGCCGAAGCGTCTCACTATCCTGTAAAGGAAGCAACCGGAGAAGACAGACCAACAACAGTCTAGATGACTGGTGCATACATGTTATACAGCCACTAATGTCACTTAAAACTGATGAGACTAGAAATATGAATAGGCAGATATTTTGAACTTTCTTTCCATTAACCTAATTATCACACATTCCTACTGACTTTCAATGCATTCAATTAAAGGCATACTGTTTCTAGCAGATAGAATTTTTGCTGTGTTCACATCTGAACAAATTGCAGGGCCAGGTCAGGGCTGAAAAAAGGCTGCCATTGCCCTAGTCATGTCCCCACTTAGCAAGTACTACTCAGAAAAAAAAAAAACATTGCTTAAGTTGAGGCATGTAAATAAAGATTCTTAAAAACAGACTGACATGATTGTATATGAGCGCTTGTGAAAATGGAGTTTATGGTGTTACTTGCATGTAATGAAATAGATCTGTGTTGTTTAGTCATCTGTCTGCTAAATTTGCAGATATGTCCCAAAACACCTTTTCCTATCTGACAGTCTGCAGGTTTTTTCTGAGCTAAAAGTTTGTGGATTTCTTCACTGTGACAGTTGCAGTGTTACTTACTAATAACTGGGATGCAAGCTTTAATAAAATAAAAACTAAATAAAATACCAGAAACTAAAACAACTGAACAGCACTATCACTAACAACAAATACATATTAATTCATATAATGGTAGAGAGAAGCAGTATTTTTTTCTCGAAAATTTAAAATGCCGCTTGCACTCCAGAAGCAGAAACGTCCTAGCCAAACAAAACACTGTGATGTGGTTCAGGGTGGAGTCCAGCACAGTTGGACCCTGCTTCTGACACTGCTTTTAGCACCGCAATTGTTGCATGGGGATGCGCATACCCCAGGTTGGCCCTGCAATTTCTGCATTTGCAAACCCAGCATTTGCGATTTGCAGACCTGGTATTATAAATCATCTGTGATTACTGCTCGTTATAGACTGTAAATAAAACCACATTTTTTCTTCTTATCAAATCCTTAACAAATCTTTAAGTTAATGCATATACAGTATTGCAGAAATGCACCCCTTTGCCAAATGTGCAAGTGTGGCATTTCAAATATGTGATCATGAAACAGTACAATAAACATGCCACCTGTCTATAAGGAAAACACTAACGTGGATGACACTGCAGAACAGGATGAGTCAAACAACGGATAAATGGCACAGGTGATAAATCCACCCTCCACCCCCCCCAAAAAAAAGTCAATGAGGGGCCCAGCTGTTCTGATCTGTGAGTGCTGCACTCCTTCCCCTGTAGCTGACACAACAGGGAGGAAGATGTATATGTATCAAAAATAACAAGTACTAATTCCTCTCAGTATTAGACACGCATTTTTCTTTAATTACACCACAGCAGGTTTCTTTAATAACTATACGATCATCAACACATTGAAATTAACCACGAGTTACATTCATTCTTAGTCACTGCGGTTCATTTAAAGGCTACCTTCCCAATTTTAACATCGTTTAATTGGGACATTAAAGCACATTCACAAGTAGCAATTCACATTTGGGCGTCCAATTGGGTCTTTTACGAGTTTAACGCCTCACAAATTACAACAAAACCTAAAATTCTTCAGGATTGGTGCATGTGATAAACGAACTTCAGTCAAACATTTGTTAAGAAGCGCAATGTGAAGGCATTCCCAGACTTACAACTGGCCCGTTGCGGATTTGGGGATTCCCCCTGGCGTTCCCCCTGGCGTTCTGGCCGTTCCAGCTGACTCCAAAACGGGGGCTGTTGGGGTCTGGTACGTGGAAGTCCATTGATTGTGAGTGTAACTGTCTGGCCTCTCATGGAAGACTTGGTTAAAGATCAGATCGCGTGTTTTTCCATTTCCAAATACAACTGTGAATAGAAAAACAAAATATTTCTATGTAATATATAAAATATAAATGTTGAAAACGTATCGATTCAAAAAGAAGTACATAGAATCAAGCTCGTTTTAAGAAACTATTTGAAAAAAGTTTGCTAAAGCAATGGTGTAAACCAGAATAATTATCTAAGAATTTAATGATATGATCTCACGGGATGTTTTCATGAACACTCCCTTTCTAAAAATTTCACAACGCAGGAAGAATAAAAAAAAAAAAAAAGATTTACGTTTACTTTTCTTCTTAACTACAATCAAATGTGAACATTACAAATTTAGATTTACCATTCGCGTTTTTACTCTTGGACGCAGGCAGTAAGCAGTGTAAAACTGTGATTTAGATAAATATCTGAGCCGGTCTGTTTACTGCAAAAACAGTTTTGGTGTTCAGTGTCTAGCTCTTAACCGACGGCAATACTAGCAGGATGTCCAGTGTAAAACATCACTGCCCGGAGCGCGCTGTGACTATATAGCTGCGCCTCATTATGCGAAGGGTGGTGGGAGGCCGCGGTGCGCCCGAAAGCCGACAGACAAGTTAGTCCGGATTTGTCAAGCCGCGCAGTCAAGTTAATACTGCAGCTTCGAGCGTCGAAAGGAACCATGAATAATGGACACAAGCTTTCAAAAACACTGAAAATGTTCTTTGTCGCACAAAATCGGTTACAAGGCGCTACTAAAAAGTGATAACCATTCAGAACGATGCGCTCCTTTAATGCATTTTTGTCAACCTTGTCCATACGATTGATACAAATATAATAATAATGATTAGATAAATTGTCTTGAATGTAAAAATGTGAATAAGGAAAAAAAAAAATCAACAGTATAAGAATATTACTTACAGTTCTTTAGGTTTCCTTTTTTACTTTCACCTTAAGTTCTATTTAATTTTTACTATTACTGTGTGTTCTACAAAAATGATACACAAGATGTATCGATGCAACAAAAATGTAATTCGGATCTTAGCCAGTATTACGCAGTGTAAAAGAAAGAGACTTCTGTTTCGCGTCCGAGATGAAGTGTAATGTTATCGCGAACTCTTTGCACCTCAAACTTGTGGCCTCCCCACGCCAGCCCAGGTGCACGCCCTCTGGCCCACGCCCTCACCCAGTTCAGACAGCCGTGGCTTCCAGGAGCCTTGAACTTTTCATTTTATTCACATTTTCAGCGTTCTACAGTGGTCACTATAGAAACAATCAATAATTACATCAAGAAGCCAGATTATTAGAATTAGACTTATTTATACAAAACATGTACTGTATACAGTATATTCAGTAAATAGTGAACTTAAAACGGTTTAT
Organism: Chitala chitala; assembly: GCA_025773905.1. Lineage (NCBI taxonomy): Eukaryota > Metazoa > Chordata > Actinopteri > Osteoglossiformes > Notopteridae > Chitala > Chitala chitala. Next base: position 13,034 of record JABJVR010003967.1, read on the forward strand.
TTAAAAAAGGCCATGGACAGGCCATGATTGCACATTTGCCGACCACTAATGAGTGTATTTCTCCGATTACATTATTTTGCATGAATTCTGTATAAATATACTGCAATGTTGCCACATGTTATTCTTGAAATACATTTACTAAATTAAAACGTCTCTTAGCTACCATGCAAAAAGTTTATCTTCAGTGTTTATCTTCAATCTTTAATGTTTTTAAACCACTAGTTCAATGCAAGAAATCATCACCGACATATTCCTGGGAACAAAAAACTATAACAATAATAATAATAATAATAATAATAATAATAATAATAATAATAATAATAATAATAATAAACACAAGCAATAAACGGGTACAAGCAAAAAAAGTGACGTCACTCACAATGTGACCCTGTGTAACGTGGTTATAAATCACTTCTTTCTAAATATACCTGTAGCACCTAAGTAAAACATGTCTATAGTGCCACCCAGTGGCCAGTCAGCTGCTGCTGCCTTTCTGTAGCTGGTGAGACGCGATACCATGAAAAAAACATTGATGAGACCACCATTTATACAATTAAGTTATTGAAATGTAACTCACTCCAAAATAACAAGTAAAGCTCACTCCTATTTACTTGTAAATATTGCCCAGGGGCCTGGTGGGGGGTTAGATGGGCCCCTGAATAAACGTGATTATCAAAATCCTTTTGGTTTAGTAAATAGCACGTGGTTTTATTTTAATAACATTGCTGAGTTTTGCTTTAATACATTAAGCAAGATAGCAAAAATAAATGTTCCAAGTATTTGGCATTACATTTCAGTTACTTATTTGTAGTATTTACATTAAGTGGAGTTTAGCAGTAACTAGTCCAGAAGCTCTGACATGAGGCGCTATCTTCCTCATTCATTCATGAAGCTCATTCATTCATAGCTGTTACAATGACTGTATGACATTAACAATACACTCCAACTGTATACAGTAACACATAGAAATACAGGTTTGCAGATGGCCAAATACTCACTGGGATGGTGAAGGTGGAGTTCACTAGAGCCATGCTGCATTACAGAGTGCATCCAGATAGTTGCAACCTGAAATCCTGGAACAATTAGGGTTACCAGACGTCCGGCAAAGGAGGACATGTCCTCCTTTTGACATCATGTCCTCCATCTGGCAGGTGTTGGCCTAAAATGTGAAAATGTCCGGCTTTGCTTGCTTTCATTAATCACTGACTTGGTCATGTTGTTAGCGTTAATTGCATGCCATCATCTCTATGTTTTAATTGTAAAGAGAAAAAGTGAGGCTCAAGCAGCTCGACTGCATGACGAGTTAATTAGTATAACTTTGCTTTAACATAGGACACGTTGCCAGTTTTGTGTTCCATTATACGAATATATATACGTAAGCCAATATACAAAGCCTTACAAAGGAGGACAAAGAACAAAATTTTGTATATATAAAACCAAACCAGACTTGCTGAACAATGATACAGGCAGTATAACATTCTCCACAGCTTCTCCAGACCCTTTCACATCTGTCACATATGCTCAGGCTGAAGCTGCTCTCATCTGTGAACAGCACAGGGTGCCAGTGCCCAGCTCCAAGGTGCCGGGCAGTGAGCACAGGGCCTACTACAGGATGTCGGGCCCTTAGATCACCCTCAAGAAGTCTGTTTCTCACACCAGTGGCCTGCTGGAGGTCATTTTGTAGGGCTCTGGCAGTGCTCATCCTGTTCCTCCTTGCACAGAGGAGCAGATGCCGGTCCTGCTGATGGGTTAAGGACCTTCTATGGCCCTGTCCAGCTCTCCTAAAGTAACTGCCCATCTCCTGGAATCTCCTCCATGCCCTTGAGACTGTGCTGGGCGACACAGCAAACCTTCTGGCAATGGCTCATATTGATGTGCCATCCTGGAGGGGTTGGACTGTCTGTGCAACCTCTGTAGGGTCCAGGTATCGCCTCATGGTACCGGTAGTGACACTGACTCTAGCCAAATGCAAAACGAAAGAAAAGATGAGGAGAGAAAAAATGTCAGTGGCCTCCACCTGTAAAACCATTCCTGTTTTGGGGGTCGTCTCATTGTTGCCCCTCTAGTGCACCTGTTGTGAATTTCATTAACACCAAATCAGCTGAAACTGATTAACAACCTCCTCAGCTACTTAACTGACCAGATCAGTATCCCAAAAATTTTACTGACTTGATGCTATACTCTGATTGAAAAGTGTTCCTTTAATTTTTTTGAGCAGTGAATATATATATATATATA
>JABJVR010003968.1:0-15268 GCA_025773905.1 Chitala chitala
TTTGCATTATTCTAAAACTAGATTAAATAAAATTTTTTCTTCAGTTTCACCTAGGTGCGACAAGTGTAAAACTGGTACTGGTTCTTTAGGTCGTTTATTTTACATGTGCCCTATACTTACACATTTTTGGTCTGAGATCTTTAACATGTACAGTTGGATGCTGTACAGCTGCGTGGTGGGAGAGCGTTAAAGAGAGGGTTAAAGCTCTCACAATCCACTACTGCTGCTAACGTAAAGCCAGAAGGCTTTACAAAATCTGTTTTGAAGAATGAGTCTCAAAAACAATACACCTATCATAACAACAGGGGTGACCTTAACCACTGAAATGTGCAGGTCCTTAAGGCTAGGCTTAGAGTTCTGCTGTCGGGTGCGGCTCTCCTGCTTAAAAACAGGTTACGTTTCGCCAATGAGAACCCTCCCCTTTTTTCAATGAGTCGGAAAGACTCAAGAGAAGTAGTCTTTTGCCTCTCCCTCTAGGACTCTGAGGGCAGGGCCTTTGTGGATATGGCCCAAACGCTGAGGTTACCAGAAAATTTTAATTTGTTAAAGGAAAGTGACTTTGACATTTTTAATCTTTCATTGAGCCTAGTCTTCCCAGCCATGCTCGGTACTTGGGAAGATGAGCCGGCACAAGATCCCCGGCCTCAACTCACAGTGGAGTTGTAGTCCACATTCTGGGATGTGCTAGGGCCGGAGATGTGTGTGCTCTCTTTGTTGCACAACAAGGCTGACTGCTCTGATTTGGCCAACTGGAGACCCCTGACCATGCTTTGCATCAAATGTTTAAGTTGCTGTCAGAGTGCTTGAAGAAAACTATGTCACTCCTGGTTCACAGCGACCAGATCTGCAGGGTCCCAGGGCACATCTGTGACCTGGAATTGCACCTGGTCTGGGATGTGATCACCTGCGTCGAGGATAGAAATGTCCCTCTGGTGCTGGTGAGCCTAGATCAGAAGATGACATTTGACTGGGTAGACCACTGCTTTCTGGCTAGGGTTTTGTGCAACTAGGCTTTGGGCCCAGATTTTTAGGATGGATAGATACGCTGTATGCAGAGGTCAGAAGCTGTGTTTCTATCAATGACTCCCTCAGCGAGGTGGTGCCCCAGGTTAATGGAGTGAGACAGGGGTGCCCTCTCTCCCTGCTCCTCTACGAGCTTTAGATAGAGCGCTGGCAACTGCCATCAGGGCCCATCCCGAAATAGATGGCTTGCTCCTGCCAGGGAGTCATGATAAGGTGGTGAAACTGGCCCAGTAGATGACGCTGTTCTTTTCCCAGCTCTGTGCACATCTGGCAGCTCTCCTGGAGCATCCTCATCAGTTCTTTTTGCAGTTCTGGCTGTCCTGGGACATGCGCCAACAGGTTTCCAAACTCCAAAAGCCGAGACACTGACCGTCACAACCAGGTGGTGAGATAGAGTAAGTCTCTTCCGGCATGCCGTCAACCAGAGGCCGTCTCCAAGCATTGCTTCCTGTACAAGGCCATGATAGAGCAGACAGGCACTCGTGCTGACTTGGGCCTGTAGGAGGATCTGTGGACCAGGGTTCAGCCCAAGGTCATGGATCATCAGCTGCAGGACCTGAACTGGCAATGCATTCACCTCAAGTTGCCGGTCAAGGATGTCCTGTATAGACAAGTTCACCAGGCACCCAAGCTGCCCCAGACAAGACTGTTGGTGAGGAAACATATGTTTTGGGACTGCTGGTTCACACAAGGTGTCTGGAGACATGTGGCTCATCTGTGCAGTATCCTAGATTCGCAGTTTGTGGTGACCCAGGCAAAAGGTGAAGAAGGGGTGGCCTGAGGGCGCTTAGACTCTCTCCCTTTCCTGGATGTGGCTGCTTGTCAGTGTCACCAAACGTGAACTTTGGAGCATGAGGACAGCACTCATACATAGAGGGACATATTTGAGCACCTAGGGTTTATGTCAAAAGGTATGTGCTGATCTAACTCAGGATGGAGCAGAATGTCATTTGGTGGGGTTTTCACATGGTGAAGGAGAAGTGGAAGGGCCTCAGCTCTATGTCCCACTGATCACTTTCCTTTTTAAAATGCGTTATTAGCCATTTTCAGTATCAAAGGGTCATTTTTAATTATCAGGCACAGCCACACTGATCTTTTAACAACTTAAAGGTTGAGATGTCCTGTTGATAAGAATTTTAAAACAAATGTTTCAAAAATCTGTTTATTGAATATTATTGTGTGTGTTTGAAAATACTGACAAATTCATCTATTGCATTGTCTGCATTGTCTCTACCTACCTCATCTGTGGGATGACAGATATTGGTACAGCTACCCCCCTATCCTGCAACAGCTGTGCTCTCTGGTTTAAACCAACATATGGTACAGAGGTTACATTACTATTAGTCTAGTCTGAAAAAGATCTGCTTAACTGCTTTAAAATAACAAGGTTAGCTCATCTAACCTGTGAGGTACTTGACAAACCTCAGTAGAACACCAAGGTGGACAATGACTAGAACGGAATGGCACATTCACTTTGGCTGACACAGTCTGTAAACTTCTTACATAATAAATCTCACCATAAATGGACAGGAGACAGTAAAATCAAAAGTCTCCAAGTTTCCATTGTGCTGTTGTAATTTATGTACACTATTTAAAAACAGAGTCTTGGGAGCACTTTATGATGAAAAGAGAATGACTCAACTAAGCTGGCAGTGCAGTTAAAACAGCCGCAGGGATTCCTGCAGCCCGATGAGTCTCACAGAGGCATTCCATGACTTTAGTCTAACGTTCAGTGAAGGCGATGCTGCAGGTAACAAAGTGTCTGGGCAGTTGAGGAAGCAAGGCTGGGTATCGCTAATTAAATCATATGATATTTTTCACAACAGTGGCATAATTTAACACATCATGATATTACCATTGTATCCTGATGGTTAAGTCTCCAACGGTGAAACTGGGTTGGAACTACAAAATTTTAAAACAGGCCAAAATTTTATTAATAGGCATCATCAGCCTTTAACAACAAAGGATGACTCAATGTCTTACATTTTTTTATTGCATTTTACAATGAAACTTTTCAGATGTATGGCATAAGTAACTGGGAGTTATTTAAGTTGGAAATAGCCTTTAACTGTCAATTTTAGTGTCATAAGTTTATAATTGAAGAAATGGACTGAAAAGACTGGAAGCAGATTGAAGAACAATGTCATTAAAAGGCAACATATCTCTCAATCTGGCAACAAAAACTTTGAACCTTTGCTGCAAAACAATAAAATTCCTGGTTGAAAGTCAAAAATGGTGTTTTTGGACAAACCATTCATTTTTGTGCATACATTAAATGCACGTCTGTTTTTAAAACAGAAAATGTGGGGGAGAAAAAAAAAAATGAAACATCTGACTTCTACTTCAACACAGAGGTACAAAATTCATCTTTTTGAAACTGTAGACTGAGAAATTAATAAATCAATTAAAATGTTCAAAATATCAATGCAGAAAAAAATTTTAATAAGGACAAACTGAATCATGGGGTGTCAATTAATTGCAGTGTTGACACAGCTCTATGTGGAATTATTACACAGCAAATACGCTGCAAGCATAAGTAGAAAAACATTAACATACATACTGGGTGTAAACCCACTGAGGCTCACTACTGAAGTTAATAGCTGGGGCCAAACCTGGCATGCACAGCCATAACCATTAGAGCAAGGGCAGAACACAGACCCATGTTACGCCTGCAAACACGCAATAAACACTAACACACCTAGATACGCTGTTCCACACCTTATTGTAGCTCAAGGGCACACATTAGACATGCCTAGCTATGGTCAGTACCATCCATTATCTTAACCGCTTATTCCTGGTGAGGGTCACGGGGAAGCCTGGAGCCCATCCCAGAGCACTTAGGGCACAGGGCAGGGGACACCCAGGGCAGGGGACACCCAGGGCGGGGCGCCAACCCACCACAGCCGCCCTGGTCAGTACCATAGATAACAATATACCAAACTGACAATGCAAAAATAGCACTAGAGGGCACACTTAGACCTTAAAAGGTATTGTTTTAAATTGTGGCATAAGTCTTAGGAAACACATGACAATCAGCACAGAAGACGACAGAACTTTAGGAACACACACACACACACCTCATGTCATGTCATTAAAGGCATTCCACTTCTACTGAAAGTTTCACTGGTGGAACAAGCCCTTTCTCGCCTGATGCTGTCATTAACCAAGCAGACACCACAACTGACACTCAGAGTATCCATTTAGCCCGAACCAAACCTGGCAACCACCCTTGTATAATGAGTATCTACGCTGTCACTTTCACAACATTCCCTACTCCTCTGTGAGCCTAATCTGAAGTGTGCTCTGAAAGCTGGCCAGTAGGGGGCAGAGCTGTTCCTTGAAAACTAGGGTGAGCTCCCCCTCCCTGTGAAAAACTATTGGTGGGTGCATGTCATAAGATCAAAGCACACTTCCTGCTCGCTATTTCTCAAACATTTAGCAGAGGGAGAGCAAGCAAGAAAGATTCAGAATCCCTCCTTGCAACTACAAGCAAGCATCAATGAGCTTGTTCATGAATGAGAGAAGCTTGCTTCTTGTTTGTGTTCACTTTTGTTTTCAGTTCTGCAACACACACCACAGCAGCACCAAGATAGTTTTATCATTGGAGGAAGTTGAGGCAAAAGTAGAGGAAGGTGTGCAGTTACAGCACATACACTGCAGCTGTTTCATAAGAAAGCTGCATAATGCCTGAAAAAAATTACACAGTAGTAGCCTCTTCTGTCACAATCTCTCTTTGGGAAAGTACTGATCTTAGCTTTTTTTTTTTAAGCAAGTCTTAGAAAATGTGCTGCAGCATTTTGTTAACAGTCTTGTAAAAAAGATCATATAACCCCAGTTCTACAGTCTCTTAACATGGAATTGCATTGGCAGCCACTTAAATTTAAAATTCTACTTATGGCTTATAAAGCACTTCATAATTTAGCACCCCCATATATTGCTGCACTTTTAAAACCAAATATCCCTTCTCGGATGCTACAGTCAACCAAACAACTGTAAACTGTTCCAAAGGTTAGGATTAAAAGTAGAGGGGAAGTGCCTTCTCTGCTGCAGCACCTAAACTCTGGAACACTATACATTAACCACAGACAGACACGCAGACAAGCCCCTATACATTAGACTAGCTTCTTCTCTCTCAAGAAGATCATTAAGATTTATCATGAATGAGCTCTCAGGCATTTGAGAAAACACAGGTTGCCTATAAATTAAACTCCCAGTGAATGTGGATTCTAATTATATTACTCTTGTATTTCTTTTAAAGTATTATGGCTTTATTTTGGATTTTAATCGTCTTCATTTACTAGTATTAGTTTTAAGATATTACAGAGTTGTCTTACGGAATGTTACCCTGCCTTTCTTTTACTCGTTTATGCCTTTTCCCTTTTATACATTTGGTTGTACAGCACTTTGGACAACACTGTTGTATTATTTTTTATGAATCCCTTATTAGTCCCACAACAGAAGTCCACCTAAATGTGCTATATAAATAAACTGAAATTGTAAAAGCCGATCTTGTTTTAATTAAGTAAAAAATGTCAATGTGTTCAATTCCACAGTTTCATGGTCTTGCATTTTAAAACAGTGTGTCGTTAATAGCAGAAATACAAACCATTTCAGACAGAGGACATGCACAGCTTTACAGTCACTCAGTCTGTCACTTCCTTTATTAGACCAATCGCTCCCTTTATACCACCCACCAAACACTACCACTGTTTGAGTAATCCAGTGCAGACAGCAATGTAGAATTAAGTGAGGAAGTGGAGAAGGGTCGGATGGACCGTGTCTACCCAAAGTGACAATACTCTGCAGAGCTGACCTTGGAAAATGTCCACTAGCAGCCTGGTTCCTGGTAGCCACCTACAGATACCTGGATGTTAGAAGGATGCAACACTGTCTAGGAGCCACAGGGGACAGGAGGACCGAGGACATGAAAAGCCTGGGCTGGAAAGGCCACTCATGACGTCTGGTCATGGTGAATATGTATGTGCACAATAGCATCTTATTCATTTTTGCCATTATGCAAAGTATTTTCCCAACAATCTTTGGTGACTGGCACATCTGCTACTACATGTAGTATTACACAAAAGTGCTCAACCCTGCCCCTGTACATGGAGGGAGGCAGTACAGCTGTTCTGTGACAAAAGACCCTCCCCAGCTTATCACAAGGACACTCCACCTCCCAAAAATGAGAGCCACTCACTGGCAGGGCCCACACTGAGGCACATTCACACCACAAGGACACACGCACACCTGTGTGCACCGGCTGTGTGTGTGTGTGCACGTGCACACGTGCACCCATACCCATAAGTATACTTTCACAAACATGATATGAATCTGAACACGCAGAAATGTAGAAATACAAACAAGAGATCCAGTCACCCAACAGCCCACTAAGGGTGTACTGTTTAACTTCATCTGTAATCAGTAAATGCAGGGCTGCCCTAAACCCTTCTGTTGAGGGAAACATAACGGAGTTCTGCATTGGTTGTCGTATTTTAGACTATATAAATGATTAGCCTTAAAAAAAACAAAAACCACAGAAGCTGATTTGGCTTGGTGCTACTGATTAGTCACCATTTAACCTTCTACTCTACACATCACATTGGCTGACGTGTAGTTTCTCAGGCTTGCCAGGAAATACCCTGATCCATTACACATTTCCATATAACAGTGAATGAAACTAACACCTGATTAAGTATGAAGACTACAGTTTAGGTCTAACAATAACTTAGCTTTTCTTCCATACTATATGGAGAAGCAGAAAATAAAAGTGTGTTAAGTACGTTTTAATTAATGAGAAATGTACCATACCAACAGGCCCAGCGGCTGGTCCAACTGCACACACACAAAGGGAGCGGACAGCCAAGTAGCCAGGCCCATCTGCTGCCAGCCTTTTCAGCTTGACACCACAGGGGCTCATGGGGGGCAGCAGATGTGTGGCCTATTCACCTAGGAGCAGCTCCTTCCACAAAGGAATCACTAGACCTCTTACAGCCCTGCACAAAGGTCAGGCGTGTGCAAAGCGGGGGTGGTAATGCAGTACAGCAGTACAAATCCCACTTCCACCCCTCTTAGGCTGGTCCCTGACCAGTGGAGTAAGCACAGAAGATTGCAGAAGCACCCTGTCAGCATAGATCACCGTGGACCAAGCCACACAGATCTGAGGGCAGATGACTTAACAACATCCTTTAATAAGTACCACGACAAAGTAATATGTCTGCCACCAGGTGGAGAACTGAATGGGCGGGGGACTGCTGAAGGTCCTTTAGGCCTGGTCAAAAAGATAAGTACTACCTCTGCTATTGTGGCCCCTTACAGGTCCACACTGGATCCACCTGTGAGCAAGACAGCCGCTTCTCCTGCTTGCAGAAAAATCACAGAAAAACTGACCATAAAAACACAGGCAGAATAGACAGCATCTTCAGCTGATCCATCTGAGAAAAATGCCACCCCAGCACCATGACAGGAAAAGACAGGCCTCCAGTAAGAGATGGAGGTCAGCCAAGCACAAAGAAACATTCTGAACTCGGTTTCAATTTGTCACTGATAGCTTAAGCAGATCCCTGACAAAAGAACCATCGGCATTACTACGTTTATATACCTGACATCATGTTAATGTAGTTCCAGTTCATCTTACTACTACTCAGTACATACAACTTCAGTCATACTGCTTTTAGTACACATCCAGGATCCAGGACAATTGTTCAGTGGGGCATCCATTCAGTTTTGACCTAGCCAGAGGAAGGGAGGAGTCTGGAATGCTGGGTTAAAAAACGGACAGTCCCACCAAAATATCCAGCAGCACACTTGAACTGAAGATGAAATTCAGAGGGCTTTAATGAGGCTACATTGTAAAATCACCACTCTACTTCAGAAGAGCAAAATTACAACAGTTAGAGGCGCACACAGTGACATCCTTCCTTGCCATTAAACTGCTGCTACATAGCTCAGCAGGAGCAATGTTTAACCTGTAGGGAAGCAAGGCCAATAAGCACCACGCTCAGATGGCATTGCGCATGTGCTACCAGATACTCCAAAGCACGCAGGCCAAAGTGAATGGAAGCTCGATAAGCATGGCACAAAATAGATGCTGCCCACGCAGCTCTGTAAACAAAGCCTGGCAAGCAGAGATCTTGGGATTTCTATGCAAACACGACCATTACAAACTCACATTATGAGATTAGGATTTGACATTATGGCCAGATTGCCATGGTTACCAAACAAACAGAGATTACAGGTTATAAAAATGTATGTCAACCACTGCCAGGTAATTCATCCGTGATACATACTATGTCATGGACCTTAACAAATTGGACCTGCAAAGCAGCACCTGAGCAGGGGGAGGGACTGGAACACCAAGTCTGTGTCACTGGTGTCACATTGACGTTTACAGAACATCTGCCACAGGTGTTAAACATCTCAGACGTCACCTTCTGGAGAAAATTGATTATCTTTAATTTAGGCAATGCACAAATGGTGAAGGGAGTTTCCATACGGCTTGCATAACATCATGAGCGCAAAAGAAAAACAATCCATCAGTCAAAGCAGAACTCAATAGCAATTAAGTGCAATAAGATAATTTTACTGACAACGCGGTAACAGTACTTGCTCCTGTAACTGACGTTTTCGCAAGTGCAAACCCTCAAAATTCCTGAGAAGGCCAGTGTGACGCCCAGGCTTTCTGAGGAGCGCCTAACGAGGTTTCAGTTTGCGTGCTCTCTCAGTGAGTGGCCGACTTCCTACCACAGCAAGCGTGGAAGAGACTCTTTTACTCTGCTCATCTCATACAACAGGGTCAATGGGTCCAGGGCGCAGAAACCGCAGCAGTTTCGTACAATCCGTGTTCACTTTATTTCCTTAAGAAAAAAAGCTGAACTTCCCACCTTAAGTTATTTTGCTTGATAACCTTTACTAGAGAAGAACGTCAGCCAGTATTCAATTCGTGAGGCAAACAGAAGGGTGAAGAAGAAGAAAAAAATAATAATCACCCTCATCTTCAACAGCTTAAAACCCCTGTGGGAATCCCAGAGGCAGAACCCTGTGGACTGGTCAACAGAAATCAGGATACGTCATTTAAATTTTTAAAATTTTCCTCTCTTCCTGCTTCATGTATGCAGACTGAAACTCCCTGAAAAGCAGCGTATCTAGCCCTGTGCTTCAGAGCAGTGAAAGAACCCATTAGACGGGGAACTGGTAATCATGGCACAGGGCAGATGTGGAAACTATCAGGGAAGAATCCCAGCACAGAACAATGCCAACTGTGAACAATGCCAACTGCGAACGTCAGTGTTCATTCTACTGCTGTACAGACTTCACCGTTTATAAAAAAATTTTAATTAGGGATGTAACAATATACTCACGGTTTGGTTCAATTCAATTCATGATACCGTGTTCACGATTCTATTTTCTCACCATATTCAAAACAGAATTTGAATTTAAAAGATCTTTTTTTTTTTTTTATGAGGGCATAAACAAGCAAAAACACCGCTTGCATTACAAATTGTTTTGCTTGTTTCTGTCACCTTGTCATATTCTTCATTCAGGGAAACATTTCCAAACTTTTAATGTAAAAAAAAAAAAATGACAGAGAATCAATCTGAATTTCACCTTTGCATGTGTTCACGGTGTTTCTGAATGTTGCATTACAACACCAACAAGAGTATTAGCCCAGGGTAGGGCTGGGTGACATAACAAAAAAAATTTTCACAATTTTTTTTTTTTCCCCTCCCTTCATATTACTCAATATTAATAGTTATCACAATACAACTCATTATTTATTCACTCCAAGGTTCATTCATTCACGATTGCCCATTAGAATCTGGAAAAAAAAATGCAAAAAAGCTAAGTTAATGACTTAAATGACAAATGTGATCCAAAGTACACACAAAAACTAAAACCCAAAATTTTGTCAACATAAATTTATGCGTTTATTAAAATAAAATTTTCATGAACAGAAGCCAAAATTTAAACTTGCACCAACTTGGATTCCTAAACCTTTTGTGGATAGTTAAGTCAGTACACATGGATTTAAAGATCAACAAAAACTGTCAGAAAAACACACAGGACCAAACGGTTTCAGTGGCTTGCTTGCTACTAGTTTCCGGGGTTGGGTTTGACATAGCTGGTGTTTGTGACTGTAAGCGCTTGCATTCTCTATGTTCTACTGGATGGCAGGTGGTAAAATCAGTCTGCAGTAATTCAAGTTTTACTTGGCACATGTTTTCGGCAAAGTTTACAATACACAGGTCCATAGCCAAAAGACCACCACACCACAAATATCTTTTTACCTTGTTTATCCACAATACCTTCTTCGGTAAAAGATTAAACGACTGCTGAGCTGTCACTTTCTTTATCAACACTTAAAGGTTGTGCCGAATGGTCGTTCATTCCTTCAATGACTCTCATGTATCCAAAACAGAGGATGTGGAGTGCTCCACTATCTCATCCAAACTTGCCGTACCTTTTTTTGTGCGTATACTGTTCATTTTTAAAAAGAGTAAAATACGAATGCTTGGAACTGTAGTAGTTTGTGTGATGTGATAGGCTGATGCATGCAGTTGAACGTGATGCATCTCCAAGGTGAGCACTGTAACTCATCTGCATTTATTCATTTGGCAAACGCTTTTGCCCAAAGCGACTTACATGTTATAATGAGCTAGTGCTAGGTGTCTTGCTCAAGGACACACCTGGTGACTGGGCTGGGATTCACACCAGGAAACTTCTGCATCCCAGCCTGATGTTCTACCCATTGAACCACCAGGCCGCATTCACCCCAACTTCAAAACAATGCGACTCATCACAAAGTCTGAAACACCATTTTCACCAATGCTGTGTTAACGCGCAGAAAGCTTCAAAATTTGAAAAGGACAAAGGTTTGAGTTGTGTCACTTGCCACTAACAACTGAGGGCTGCCCTGTACACGTTGACCTGAAAACAACGTGTTCCCTTTTCAAGCATATACAGAAACCACTTTTACTGAGAAGTTTGGTTTAAAAATGAATACCTCAGCAGTTTGTGCTGGGAGGTACACCTCTGTGAGCTTATTTTTGTAAAGACAGCACTGCTCTTGCACACCGTTGCTGCCCCACTCCACAGCCTACCACAGGCAAATTAGCCTACCAGAAACAACTAGAGGATTCTTGGGAAATACCAAACTGTAATCCACACGAAGCCCCTAACCTAGGGGTGTCCAAACACGGCCCTGGTGGGCCACAGTGGGTGCTAGATCATCTTCCAACCAATTCATTTATTTTAATTTGATCGCTATCTTAATTAAATTTATTACATTGTGTCTTCTTTGTATTCTTTCTGATCATTTGCATATGTCAAGGGAACAACATGGTGAACACTAAAACTACAGGCCTTTCTTAACGCATAAAGCCTAACAGAGCACAGCTAGCCAAGGTAGGAGCCAAGCGAAGTCTGCTTGCATCACCTTTCATTAGAGACAAAAGGGACATTTTGGATGACAACCGCATCATCAGAAAGAAGTGCTGTAATGACAGACCACCCCAGCAATCACAATTAACCAGCACAATTACTAATCCTTTTCTTTCACACACAATAATTACTTCATGGGAAAATTTGCTACAGTGAAAAGGAAGAAAAACACTTGCATGTTGGGGGAAAAATAAATAATAAAAAAATTCAGGCACATCCTCCCTGTATTAAAAGTAGGTCCAGCACATTTTATCACAGCCAGATATATCTCATTAACAGAAGATCATACAAAACATAATGAATTAATGAAACATCAAAAACAGATCGTGGACTAAACAAGTGTTGCTTGTTTTGATACACACTATAAAAGAACTGAGTTTGTGTCGCACCAACCTCTCAAAGGCAAGAAAGAGGAACCAAGACAGTTAGGCTTAGATTCCTTCATCTTCACTTAACTGAAGATTACACAAGAAACCATCTACAGTAATGTAACATTTCAACCTTGAGGCTGAAAAAACACTTGCATGCGCACACACAAACTCTGCTCTGATTGCTTGTTTAACCTATTCAAATCCTGTGTCCACTTTGATACATTGACATTTAGCATAAAATATTAACCTAGATATTGTTTCTTCCCCAATCAGTGGAAATAAACTGAAGGGGTTAAACTACATACATGTTAAATCAGATTACGAATAATATACCCTCTATTCATTCAGTCAGTTCCATTCCAACAACCAGGTCATTAAAAGAAATGATCACCAAGTTAAAATCACGCTAGCCTAGGCATCACTGTGACCGTGCTTACAACTTTACTTTAGCCTTCCATACTTCATTCCTTTTAAAATTCTCTCCAATTCTAATGAAATTGTCATAGCTGCACATGTTGGTTGGAAAAAGAATTTATTACCATCATGTATGCAAATGTAGGTAATTGACAGCAACCTGACATTCTCTGAACACATTACCACAGTCTGCAGGGCTTGCAGATTTGCCCTCTACAACATCAGAACGATTAGACCATGTCTTACAGAATGTTCAACTTAGATCCTGGTCCAAGCATTAGTCATCTCAAGATTGGACTATTGCAATTCACTCCTGGCTGGCCTCCCTCCCACGTTTCCTCTCTAGAGGATCCAGAATGCAGAAGCACGTCTCATCTTCAATGTTCCCAAATGGACACACGTCACTCCCCTGCTTGTCTCGGTACATTGGCTTCCAGTCCAAACATGCATCAAATACAACACCCTGATGCCTACTTTCAATGCCATCAATGAAACTGCTCCAGGTTACCTCTGGTCCCGTATCAACAACTATGTCCCCTCCGTTCTGTGCGGTCTGCGAATGGGAAGAGGTTGCACCCTTCCTAAAAACTGGTAAACCTAGGCTCTTCTCTTCTTTGGTGCCTATATGGTAGAACGAACTTCCTCTTGCTTTGAGGACTTCATTGTCGCTGTCCACATTCGGCAAGCAACTGAAGACACATCTCTTCAGGGAGCAACTTAGAACTTAAAACCTCAAATGTTTTTCATCTATGCTTCCATTCACTCCATTGTTGCAAGGCTGTTTGTTTGTATATGTTTTTGTAGTTTATATAAGTGACTTACATTTTATATGTTTATGCTTTTCCCTTTACTTGAATGACTTGTGTGAATATTGCTTGACTTAATTCTGTACATTTTGATGATAGGACAGCACTTACGGTTAGATTCTCTGATACTCTTTGACCTTGTTCGTGACATGCACGGGTACCATTATTCATTGTAAATCACTTTGGATAAAGGCGTTTGCTAAATTAATAAATGTAAATGTTCACTAACCAAGGTAATGGATAAACAAGGAGGTGGTGTGTGTATACTTCAGAAATACTGCTCTGAGTAGTATTCATACTACGTTTGCACTGCAAAATGGTTTAGTACTGTTTTAATGCCAGTTTACTGAGGAAAGTCAGCACATGTTTTATTTTGTTAAAAAAAAAGTTTGTAGCAGTATAAAATTAGAGAATGAAATACACACTGCAATGCACTTCCTGGTTAAAAAAAAAAAAAACTGCCAGCCCAATGCCTGATCAGAGCTATAGACATGTCTTAGCAGATCACAGGGCCATCAAGATAATACAAACAGAAGGAAAGTGTTTTCAGTAGCCAAAAAAGGAATCGGAAACTAGAGCAGAGCATCAGCTTCCCCCTTATCTTCTGTAACAGGCAGGTATTCTTCCCAGCAGCTGCAGTGTGAGAGGAGCCCTTCCCCTTCTGCAGTTCCCATCTGACACACGATGTCTTCACTCTGGCCATTCATAAACTGCACTGCAACACCATTCAATAAGCAAAACTTCCTGTTAGACACAAACGCTTCCACACTCGTGCAGGTCACAAAAAAAACAGATAAAATCCACTATTAGATGGAGTAGCACAAGTTATAACCAAAAACATCCTGGGCCTGCCTCTGCAAACTTGTACACAAACTAGGGAAATTTAGAAGTTTACACGAATGGTACCTACATTCCTTCTGGAATTAATGAATCCCCACACAGGTAATGACATGATCAACCTAGCTGCAGTCTACACAATATAGCTGTGTCAAAATATACACAAAGAAATTAAGGGTTTGAATGAAAATTCCATAAATGCTATTTAATCAACTTTTGTTTCCAACCAGGAATTTTGCCATTTTTAAACAAAAGTTTGCCTGCCAAATAGAGGGATATATCACCATTTCTGATGAAAAATTATTTCATTGCAAACTCCTGCGGGAAATGCAAAGGTTGACAGTTCGAAACGGAGTCAAACGGCTTTAGTGTTTTGCAGTCAATTCAAATTCAAAATTAATATAACCAAGACTTGAAGTGTACAACAACTTCATTCAAGGCACTGACTTCTTTTATATTTAAAAACTTAATGCTTGTTAATTACATTTGGCCCGTTTTGAAGTTTTGTAGTTATTTCAATGTTGGAGTGTTAATCCTAAGGGTAGAAGAGCTCCGTCTTTAGGTCATTCTCATTGTGATTATTGATCATGTTTATACTGAATTTTATTCAAGTACTGTTATTTGTTTTACATTGTTTTTCTGTACATCACCTTGAATACTGAAAAGAGGTGCTTACTAATAAAATTTATATTATTAGTAGTAGTATTAATAGTACAATGGTAATTGCACGATGCACTGAATGGTATCATGGGCTGGTTGGAAATACTCAACTGTAACACACAACTACACAAACATTTTCTGCAGCACCTCTGATAAAGTTCGTAACAGAACCTAGATACAACTTATATTTCTGAAGTTTGACTTATTTCAAGTCTATTTTACTATTGCAGTGCCAAAAGTGGTTATAAACTCACTGGTGATATAATCAGTTGATGGGAGGTTATATGAGAATTGTCACTGTCCAAAGATTCAAAGTTCACTCATAACCATTGTTTACATTAAAAAGACTGCTTATATAAGTTACTTTCTCTAGCATCATCACACAAGCCATGATTCAGACTTTGTGTAACCTTGATGTAGCACGCAGCCATGAGTGCTGTACATCATGTGCATGAGCCAAAAGGCTCAGCTCTACCTCATTCCACCTCCCATCCACCAAGGACGGCCAACTCAGCAGCAAACACTTCCAGACAGGCACTGAGAGAACGAGAAGCACCAAGGAACTAACATGCCAGGGACAGAGTCAAAGGATGCCACCCGCAGACACACCACACTGTGAGTCTGCGCAAGAGTCACCCAGAGGGGGCAGAACTGTGTGGAAGATGTGCAGCTATGGTGGGAGTTAACCAAGCTCAACGTGCGGGGGTGGGGGCTAGTGGT
>JABJVR010003970.1:0-15267 GCA_025773905.1 Chitala chitala
TATATAGACCCCATAAACCACATGTACAATCCTGCCTAAAAGATCCTGTGAACTTTAATAACTGCGTCATGTTTCCTTTAAATCACAGAAGCATAACACTATAAATATCTGTAATTTCTTCCTGTAAAGCGCTTTGAGGCAACTTGTGAAAGATGCTATATAAATGAATTGAACTGAATGTAGGACAGTACAATTCAGCCCCCTTACCCCATGTAGGCCAAAGGTTCAGAGCACAGTTCCCGAAAACAGCTCTGTCAAGGGGCCCTTGCTACCCTGCGCTCAAATACCCATCGACCGGCCACCTTCTCTGCTCGCCTCCAGCACCGAGGAAGGTGCAGTGCAGTGAGAGGGACGTCCAAAGCCCTTCACACTGACACTGCTCCTCTGCGTCAAGGCACATTGGAGGAACACTCACGGTTTCATGTTGAAGAGGTCTCGCACGCCCACATTGACCTCGCGGTTGCGGTTCCTCTCGGTGAAGAGCTTCTCCTTGGTCCAGGTCATGTGCACCCGCTCCGGCACCGCGTTGCTCTTGTCGCTGAGCGCACCGTGGGATGCCGTGTTCCTGTCGTGGATCAGCTGGGCCTGAAACGCAGTGTTAATAGAACAGCAATGTCAGTGCGGTGCTGCGCAGAGAGGCCAGCGGGGGCGATGCCAAGATGGCACAACAACCTGGATCACAAAATGGCAAAAGGGGCAAACCTGAAATGGTTCAAAAACTACATGTGTAGGTAAGGTATCAAGAAAATGGAACACATTAACCACTGAACCCAGAGATCCTTATTCTTTGTGAAAATGCTCCAGCCCCTATAATCCAGTAAGTCCTACTACAAAGAGTATATAATTACACAAAGAATACAATTCAAGTAATACACATTCTTACAAAGATAATTACAAACCGGAACTCAACGCCCATCAATCTACTAAAAAACACATTTCTTATACATTTACAAACAGTTCATTATTAATTAACACAATAAACAATGATAACAGTTAGGTATTTAGCAGCTTAACGAAGTGACAAAAGGGGTATTGGTACATGATGGGGCAAAGTTAAGGATGCTGTCTTGTTTGAAGAGGTCCACACCAAACATCCACTAGTGGAAACACAAGATGTTAACACAAGGGTGACCATGGCACAAGAGAAATGACAGCACTACAAGGGCAGGAAACATGAATGCAGGGATAAGGCTCCTTTTACCACTAAACGTGAGGCCAGATTTGTGGCAAAAGGCCAGCAGGTCAAAGGTCACGGTCCTTTATAGAGGACTGTGCACTTCTGGTTTCAGGGAACAAGCAGAGTGTTAGGTACAGAGGATTCAGGGCATGGTCTCAGGGTGAAGGCAGGGGGCCGCAGGATACCTCATCCTCCTGCGGGTCATCCGTATGACTACTCTGCTTTCTGCGGCCCGGGACGGGTGGCCCTGCCTCGTTCTTCCTCCGGATGGAGCTTCGTGACTCGTCAGTGATGCTTTGAATCTGCTCCACCCTCGCAGAGAGGCACCATGTCACCCAATGCCAGGGCAGCCACAGTTGGTGATATCACATGCACGTCTGTTATGCCACCCCTCACTAAATTAGTCCATCTGCTTTTCCAGCATCTGTACTGACACCTGCTCATACAGACCCACTATAGGTCATCTTCCACATGACCCCTCACACACAGCAACGTGCATGTGAATGCTAAATGGACAGCAATACTGAGTACTACCCAGAGAGCACACAGTACGGCAAAAAATTCTATCACATAGCCTTCCATTTTAAAATGTCAAGGCACAAAATTGTGTTTGAGAAAAAGTACAAAAACATGTAGTAGAACAAAAACATTTCAAAAATAACAAATGTTTCATAATTCATGGTCACTAACAGACAAAAGTAAACAGGAATACACAGTGACATTTAAAAAAAAAAAAATCAAGAAACAACTATGTAAGTTTAAAATACTGTACAATCTAGTTATTCCACTATGACACACACACACACACACACACACACACACACACTAAAAAAAGTAAGAACATTCTGAGTATGTATACTGTGTGACAGATACTGCCCCTTAATACGGGCTCCGAGTTGGGATGTTAAAATTACCAGCAGCAAGCCACAGCTGCACTCAGAGGTATACTGTGTCTCTAATAAACATCACACGTCATGAACAATAGAGCTTATTATTGAGTTATTTGCTTTAAATAAAACAAAGCAGCAGCAGCATTTGAATACCCTGCTGCTACAGTCATCTGTCGGAAATTTCACTTCACTTACCGTATTTCTCCTAATTAATGCGCCTGGACACGTTACAAATTACACGCAGGGCGCATCTATTTGAGGCCTAAATGGGCAAATTATGAAGTTTTTGAAACCTTTAAAACGAGAGGTTCAAGTTCTTAAAAATCTTTAATAACAACAAGATGTTACTAAAAAGCCTAATGTTCTTCTACGTTCATAAAAAAAAAAAAAAGTAAAAATTAAATTCCTATTAACTATGACTTATACAAATGAATAAAATTCAGTCATTATCAAAGTTTCCGTTAGGCATATCAACGATTGCCTACAATGTACACCCATTGGTTACAAAATACTTTTATGCTTAAAGGCGGATGAAATATGGTGAGCAAAAAGTCATACACAGCTGCTTTTAAGTTGAAGGTAATTGCATTGGCTAAGGAAAAAGGACAACAGTTTTCTGCAAAAGTTTTCAATGTTCTCCATCGATGAATTAATAAGGTAAGAACAGCACAGATTTTAAAGACCTTATTATTGAACTTGATTAACTTGTTGGACTAAATTCAAGGTGCATGTATTGTAAAGCTACTGAAAATATTAGAACTTCAGTTGCCATGTTTTACAAGTGATGCCGGTGCAATGCACGGCAAATCAATTTGGGATTCAGAAGCCAATTTTGTCCAAATAATGTAGCATTTTTGTGTTAATTAAATAATCTTTACTTGTAGAAAATGTGTATAATTTACTGCATTTACACATTTATTCTCCGCAAATCCACACTTCTACACATTGACCATGTTTCTAGGTCACCTCTTTAATTGTGTAGTAGAAATGCACTTTACCGTGTCTCATACTGTATTAGTTGCCCTGGCTTATCGAGTGGGGGTGCATCTATTAGGGCAAGACCAATAATTAGGATAAATACGGTACCTAAAAATAAAAGGCAAAATTCTACATTCTTCTGACCAAATTACTTGGAATGTCACATACAGTGTTTACAAATTGGTAAACTACAGCCCACATGCTTATTTGGCAACAGTGGAACCAGTCAGATTCCCATAAAATTGATTGTGCCTAATGAGTATTATGAGTCAACACAAAAAACAAAGAAATGTATTGAAGTTCATGAATGCTGTTTTTGTAGATGACACATTGGCTCATAGAAGCAAATTACTAAGCGCTTCTTAAGTGTGAATGATGCTCTGATCTATTGGTTGCACTGGAGCAGAAGGAGATGAAGGTCAACAAGCACTGGCATTTAGGCAGGGACAAACCTGTGAGCTGAGGATGTGCTGAGTTTAGGGTGAAACTGCCATTCCAACAAGTGTAGTTGTTCCATATTTGTTGACTATTAGCATGCCAATTATAGAAGTCTGTACAGTACCAAAAACACACAGTTCTCTGCATAAAATAATAAATAATAATAATGAAGGTCCTAAAAGAAGCCACATTACCTCTCTTTCACGCTCAGTCCGTGAGAGCTGCATCTGTTTCAACATTTGAGAGCGCTGTTCCATCATCAGTGTCTTCTCGTACGTGAAGGCCGAGATATCGCTGTCATGCTGTTGGTTAAACGTATTCACACCATCACTGAGAGCTTCATAAAAAAAAAAAAAAAAACACCAAAAGCACAGCAGATATTTCTCAACCTCAGCTGTAGATACTTCTGCTAAAGATCAAATTCAAGCAGTTGGCTTTGATGGCTCCTCAGGTCTAACTGAGTCTTGCTGATCACTTACCATCTCTACCACCTCTACTTCAGCATCCAGACGGAGGTGGTAGAGGAACATCTGCAGGTCCTTCTTCATTTGAATGCTGTTGTCATCCATTTGGGCCACTGTGAAGATGCGCATTTTACATTTTCTCCATACCTGAGCAAGAAGGGAAGGATGACAAGTGAGAATGAACATCAGGAAAAAAAGCTGCAGCACTATGGCCAGGTGGAATTTCAACTTCATACACTTAGTGTGAGCTGTCTCTGGTACCCAGGACCTGTTTGGAAAGAGCTGCTGCCTACAATGGCTATGGCGTACTTAACCGTTTGTTTGTTTATTTGTGGGAGCTCAAAAATGTTTAAATTGGCATAGGGGCACCACTAGAGATTTTGAGATCCATAAATTATGGTAAGCCATTATGCTATGCTCTAATTTTTGAGGGCCTCTGTCACCCACAGGCCCTTGGAATCATTCTAGTTTTTCACCCCTCTAATGCAGTTCTGAACTGCTGTAACAACAAGTAATAGGAGACAGGTACATATAGTGCCTAGAGTCACAGCAGACCGGTTGCAGGGATGCTGGGTGCAGCCCTCTGCAAATGCACCTTGTGTTGGCGGAGCAGGAAGGGCAGGAGCATGAGCATGCCACCGTCATGCACGATCCACCACACATCAATGGTGCCCTCGCTCAGCCGCTCCTGGTTCGTGGGGAAGTTGTCAATGTTCTTGGACACCAGAAGGGCCTGGTGTGCCGATGTGGTCTCCCGCACCGTCTCTGTGGAAACAAGGGGACACGGATACCATGCCATCACACCGCACGTGTCTTTACTTCTAACCCTCTGCCCTCCATCCCAGGCAAGTGTTCACACAGTCCACGCTAATAAGTCAAGTCTGTGTTTGACATGCACGCATGCAAAACTGGACAGCTGAGCCAGGGTCACCGAACCAATACCCATTCTCAATTTGTCACCATTAACTTACTATATTTTTCAATCACAGCCTCAAAAATAGAATATAGGGTTCAAAAAAGGAGGAACAGAGAGCTGGTCTCACCCACAAAGTTGGTGAGGCAGGTGGCGTCAATGCCCTGCCTCCAGCTGCTGGGCCAGGACATCAGCACTGTGTTGTGCTTCATGCCGCCGAGGCCTGCCGCCTGGATCAGGTGGGAGAAGCCGTCACGCATGTTGGACGATGCCACCACATGGCAGAAGCCCTTGGTTCGCTCCGCAGACATGGCCGACTTGATGTTCTGCATGGGATAGAAGGGGGGACAGAGGAGGGACTCAAAGTCACTTCCAGGACAACCAAGAACATGTACTGGAAGCCATATCAATCAAGAAAAATACTATAACAATTCATAATGCAGTACCACATGAAGTGGAGATAACATGTTAGTAACCCCTATTTTTAAGGGCAACAGCTCCATTAGACCTCTGAGGATTAGGAGCTAGTTAGCATAGCAGACAAATCCGCTTGTCTAGTAACCTCTGTGTGGGCTGTGGCTGTGCAGGTTTGAATGCCGGCAGATTCGCCCCCATTACACTGGTGCTGTGACCCGGATAAATACTGCCTACTGCCAAGCAGTCAGGCTCAGGTTATCCCAGCAAAACCTTTTCCACATTCAACCTAAAATGTGATATTAAGGATTTTCAAGAGGGCACAGAACTGATCACTGTGCCACAGGTCATGATACAAGTTTGACTATGACCACGGAGCTTTGAAGGAGGAAAAAAAAAAAAAAAAAAAAAAAAAAAAAAAGAAGAAATTAAACAAGTTATTAATAAATAAAAAAAAAAAAAACATTTTTGAATTTTAGTAGTTTTTTTTTTTTACAATTGAGTGGTGGAAAACACTAACATTTCCAGAACTAACTGCTTAAATCACTGATGCAGTACAGAAATGCCCCAACTTAGACACCCATGCTACATTTATAAATATCATCATCTGTAATCTTCCTAAGAACTGCAATGCTGGTAAAAACAATAAAGCAGACAATATCTGGTTGTCCTGAATCAGCCAAATGAGCTGAGGCCATCAAATGCCATCTGTTCCACAGATCCACCTCCTGCTGTGGAGGGTCTGTCCACAAGTAAAATGGAGGACTCACATTTTACTCTTCTTCTTTGCTTAATGCCTTTACTTAAAAATTTGTCTTTTTTATTATTTTATTTATCAATGGCAGCAGAGGTAATCTAACAGACAACTATTATAAAATACTGAACATGCAACTAACACTCAACTTGCTGTAGTTAGCAGGAACAGCAACAATCAGCAACTAACAACCACAGCGGTAGCAGCAGCACCAGGAGCAGTAGTAATAGCACTAGTAGTAGAAGACACAACAGTAAAATGCTCTAAAGTTAATCCAAATGCAAAATATGATAGCACAATAAAATTTTAAGAATGTGTGTTCCACCAACTTTCCAGCAGGGGTCACTCTCTACATATTTACATCTGCCCCTTCTACATGCCTGTGACTACTTCCACTCTAAATTCTAAAATTTTCAATAGAAGCAGACACAGCATTCATGAACATAAACATTCTCTAACACCTTGATTTACTAGTTTATTTTATGTAGGTTGGTTGGCTTGGTAACTATGGGACACAAGGCAAAGCTGAAAGGGGCTCAACAAACCATCCTTCAGGACGACGGCTCTTTCTCGATCTCACCTGCTCTGCCCTTTTCACCTCCAACTCCTTGTTCAGGTATGTGCCCTCTAGCACAGACCCCACAATGGTAAGGCCCTTCCCAGCCTTCAGCTGGGTGGTGAACGAGAGCACGCGTGGGTGTTTGACTCCAAGCTCTGAGTCCAGGTTGACCATCACCAGCAGCTGAGGTCTTGGTGGAGGATAAGGTGGGGGGGGGGGGGTAGCAAGCAGGGGGAAGACCAACAAAATTACCAATATTGGTGTTGATGAGTACATGCAACATTGGACCCTCAGAAAGGCACTGCTAGCACTTCCTCCATGGACAGGACAGTTTCCTGGTCATAATTACTGAAGCTACACTGAAGTTGTAAATCCATGGAGATGGACAGATGGACTTATATTGCACTAAATATATAGGTGTTTACTGTAACCATTCATATTAAACCTAAGATTTGAGGGTATTAACATAAAAATACTGTTATTACAATACTGTTATTATAGACACATAAACATACTCTGAGGTATATTTGTAGTTAAATACATAGAGAAATAGAGAGAAACTGAAATGGTAGCTTAGGCAAATGAAAGTGACACACTTTGGGCTAAATGTGTTCCTAAAGGCTGAAGTCCTGGTGAGTCACCCCTGTAAGAGGCTTAGGCCATGTTGGCAATGTAACGTTAGGGAGGTACAGGAGGAGGAGGAGGAGGATGAGGAGGATTTGCTGCCAAGGGCTACAGATGGTGTAGCAATTCAAAATTAACAGGAGAGGCTTCACTCAGGATTGGTGCAAAGAGAAGCAGCTCACACGACCTCAATTCCACTGCAGTGTCCATTGGTATGTGGTTCACCTTCCCCCAGACATTCTGTAGCTGTCAGTGTTCAGTTAGGAATCCAATAAAGCTTTCTCTGAGTAATCAAAGTGACAACAGACTAAGGGGATGCACGGGCCATGCTCCGAGAGCCTACTTAAAAATAAATAATGAGACACAGCGCGTTGTGTTCCTTTAAACGTTGCTTAATAGACTGGCTGTCTGTGCCAAGGCCTCACCTCCAGTTCTTGGTGTGGGGCGGAGCCTCTTCCAGGCGAATGAGGGCGTAGCGAGCTGCGTTGAGAGACAAACCACGTATCCCGTCGCCCCACTCCTTCTCTGCCCTGAAGACAAAAGAAGACAGCGCTGGGTTTGTGGCGTGTGAGACTGTGACACACACTAACATGGGTCTAAGGGATGCTGCCCAACAGCAGAACACATGAGGCTTTAGAAAGGAAAACATCAACACACCATCACGGCTTCACAGTGTGAAGTCAGTGTGATGAGACCTACTAGCAAATATTGTATGTGAACCATGTAAACAACAAAATTACATATTACTTTTAAAAGTATCTGTTAAGTTACTTAAGATCTGCAGGCAGTCTTCAGTTTGCGATGGGGTTACATTCTGATAAACCTATTGTAAGGCGAAGATATCATAAGGTGGGAACAGATGTTAACAGACAACCTACTGAACATCACTGCCTAGCTGTCAAGATCTGGCAAGCAGCCAGATCAGGAACAGGGGGGAGGCAAGGTCTACACGCGAAACAGGGTCTATTTGGGCAGAACAAAAGGAATATGGACAGACAAATGAAACACGACTTTAATAACATACACTGCTAACAGGAAGATATTAATGAATCAAAACAGCTACCTATTCAATACAAATTACAACAACCAGCAGAGAACTAAGGGAAGCAAAGGCATTATTATAATATAATATAATACAGTAAAATTACTTAATGATGGTCGAGACTGTAGATTGCAAAAGTCTAAGTTCATATGTGATGCCCATGGGCATTCCGCCTTCATGCTTCGATATAATCTTAAATTTCTCCTCCAAAGTAATCACCTTCCTCTGCTTTTTCTCACCAGCACCAGGAGACACAAGTGGGCATTTTGTAGACATGATGGGTGCATAAAGCCACAACATAGATAAAGTGGAGTATCTACAACTAGTAACAACTCAGAACTTTACATCATTCAATCAATCAACATTTATTTATATAGCACTTTATAACAATATAAAACTATATAAAACAATGTTAGGAAGCAAGACAAATGAAACATGTCAGTTCACTACTGGGTACTAAAAACCAATTTAAAACAGGCCAGATCTGTAGCAGAGTGAATGTCAGAGGGTAGAGAGTTCCATAGTTTGGGAGCAGCAACAGTAAAGATGTGATCACCAAACTGTTTGCACTATAGAGTGTTGCTTTTATACTGTAGATTAATGACCGTGTGGCAGGATATCCAGCATTCATGAGTGCGTATCATGTGCAAAGGCGCTGAGATACGAGGGGGGCTTGGAGGGCAGTCGAACGCACAGTACATATTGCAACAAAAAATTCTAAATTCAGAATACGGCTTCTGCTGTATGCGTATTGTCTGAATTATTGCTATTGCTATCGTAAAATTGAAATATCGTAAAATGACCCATCGTAAACGGAGGACTGTCTGTATATATACACACATCGTCTTGTGATAAAACGTGATGCGGGGGGGAAAAAAAAAAAAAAAAACTTTCTGATGTATTACAAAATTACAGTTACATAAAAAAATGCTTATAAATCAAGAATCATCTAAGCGGAAATTATCATATAATATAAAGTTACCATTGTTCGATAAAAATGTGTTTACATTATTGTTAGCTAATGATGAGCAAATTTCTCAGTGTGAGACCCAAGACACGTGTTGCTGCAAGAACATCATGTCGTCTTACCCTCTGTACTCAATGTACTTGTAAATGCAGCCAGCGATAAGCATGGCAACAAGGGCGTAGAACCAGGAGGAGATGAACATGAGGGCAAGGCACAGGCTCATACCCAGGAAGGACAGGGCCCTGTGGACAGGCAGGGGACACAGGACACCTTCAGAACAGAAATGCCACCACAAATACTGCAGAAAGTACCCTGAGTGCCTTCTCTGTTCCAGCAACTTCCCCCAAACAACTGCTCTGGCCCAGTAATGCTGCTCAGCACCATAAACACCACAGAACCACCTGCCCCTGTAAACATCTCCTCTGGCCTATACATAATGCTCAGCTTCGTAAATAGCACAGAAACTCCCCCCCATATGCCTCCTTTGGCACAACAATGCTGCTCAGGACCCTAAATACCACAGAAACCTACCCCCCCCAAAAAACACCTGCTCTAGCCCAACAATGCTGCTCAGGACCCTAAATATCACAGAAACCTACCCCCAAAGGCCTGTTCTGGCCCAACAAGACTCCTCCCTAGCATAGTTTTTTTCCTGAACAGACACCACACTGAGCCCTCTGTAATCTCAGAAATGTTCTGTGCTGTGGTGATGCCATGGGTGAGTGAGGTTACAGGGCCTACTCAGGAGGGAAAAGATTTTGCTGCCACTGTTTTCCTGGGATCTGAGAAAGTTGCTTTCGGGTCAGCAGCTGCCTAAAGTAAAAAGTGACACCAGCAGCATTTCAGATTCTCTACAGATAGGGAAGTAAGTATACTGCCTGACAGAGGGTGGTGACACACAGGAGCTCATTACCTTGGAAAAACAAATTACCTGAATCCTGAAACCTGCTGCCACAAGCCACACTTGATATTGCCAATCTTTGTAAAAAGAAGGCAACGAAGACTCACCAGTGATAGAACTTAAACCTGGGTCTCCAGTTGGGGGTGCACAGTAGTGTTTGGACAGCACAGGCCAAGTTGACAAACAAGTAGCACATTAAGAAGAACCTACAAAAGGTGAAAAAAAAAAACAGTCACAACTGTATGGACTCTCAGAGCGAACAGCCTGCTGAAAAAATCCAAGATACAGAGGTATTCCAAGAAAACGTTAACTACAACTGACAATTTTACCCTTTTTATTTTCCAGAAATAAATTCATGTTCCCTCTATAGCCTTAAAATACATTAGAGGACAAAAATTCAATTCAAAAATCAATACTCTGAAGACTTATTTCACATGATTTACAATATGAGAGCCGAATACAATGACAGGTACACAACATCAAGTTCTCTTACAAAGACACATGACTCTTTCTCACATGGAGAGTATTGGGGCCACAGCATCCAGAGAGGCAATGAGGATGCCAATCTCACATATGCCCGCGGTGAGCAGCAGGGCCCACGTTGGCTCTCCATTGGCCTTGCCATGGCCAAACACCTGGAGGTGGAAGAGTCGTCAGTCATGTGTATTGAGTGTGTGTGTGTGTGTGTGTGTGTGTGTGTGTGTGTGTGTGTGTGTGTATGCAAGAGCAAGAGAGAGAGACTCGCCTGCAGGAAGGGCACGATGCCATCACGGGCAATTGCCTGCAAAAGTCTTGGGGCTCCGGTGAGGCTCTGCAGACCTGCTCCACAGCAGGAGAAGAACGAACCAATAACGATGACCCACGGTGAGGGCCAGGACAATGTGCCAATCACCAGGTTCCCTTTCACAGAGTCTCCAAATCTGCAGCAGAAAAACAACATATACACACACACACACACACACACACACACACACACACACACACACACACACACACACACACACACACACACACAAAACCTTAGCATAAAAATTTCCTATTCCCTATTTGTTTAAGTTCTGTCTAAATTACTCTAACTGCTCCCCACAACAGCACAACACAAAACCCGCTCTGACTCTGTGTTATCTTAACAAAACTCTCATCTGAACTAAGTTAACAAACTAACATCTTAAATGCAACAAGTACACACAAATTAATATGACAGTTTTATACTACACAAAAAACTATACTGTAAAACGTAACGTGTTCTAACAAGCTCACTTCAGCTCCCTTTATGAGATGGACATTAAAGGAAGTTCATGATAACGTTTGTGTCACACAGTCTCATTTCAAAAGTGAGTTAGGCAACCCTTACTTGTCTCTCAAAACCACTCCCTCAATACAGGCCCCAAACAGCACCACACAGGATATGTCTGCAAATAACATTAAGGAAAACACCAACTTGTAGAGAAAAAGGTTGAAAGCACATTTTCCCATGATGCTTTTCAGAAATTATTATAGCTGGTTTGCATCATCCCACTGTGCACAAGGAACCTCCAGCGCTGTCATTTCTGTCATGTCTAACCATGAGTGTAATGGTTTCACTCACTACATTTAAAGAAATGACAACATTCAGGTGACTGAGTGGTACTGCTGAAAAGGATACAAATGAAAGAGGTGGTTGCAATAGCCAAGATGGTTCCAATGGGGATAGATCTTTGGGCGTCTCTCAGGTCACCAGACCGGTTTGAACCAGCCATGATTCCTGAAACACAAGATAACGCAAAAATATATATCACATATATACTGTATGCTGTCAACTTGACAAGCAAATATCTGACAAGGAACTGATTACTTACAGCAATAAATCACAAAAACTAACAATGATAATTTATATTATTTATACATTTAGCATTTTCACACTATGTCTTTACTGATGCACCATGTTTTGAAAGATATTTGTAATTCAACAATATGAAGTAAAAAGTAGTACCGCACACTAAATATTTAACACGTGATTCCTTTGGTTAATGCCCTGAACTGAAGAGATACTCTGAAATAAGTCTTAAGAAAATAAAGTTACAGATAGCACTACATATCAGTTACTCAGTATCTTATACTCTATGTGAGTTGACAGACTAATAGCAGTGGAGAAATTGTACCGTTACACAATTCACCATAAAAAATTTAAGACAAAAAAACTAAATTCTCCTCTTAAATAAGACCACTGTCCTGTGACCTCAGGTCTATCGGAAATCAATCCTGAACTCAGACTGCAAGTGACACGAGATGACATGGCAGACCAGTGAGAAACATGAGCTTCTGCTGGTGCCTGAAGTTAAGTCAATGTCTGTGTTCTTTGAGGTGCCTCAACCGCTAAACACCTGCTCATCTATGCTGTCCTAAGTAATGACGAAGAAAACAAGACGCAAAAGAAGCACATTATTTTTATTGCCCATTATATACGTATCTCTTGTTTTTTTACACATGCGATCTTCCTAACACATGATTTTAAAAAGCTGATTTAGAAAATAACCATATATACTGTATAGTAGTAACCTTAGTCATGCAGTAGTATACTCTGCATACAGTTAGGAACCAAAGCAGAAGAGCATACATTCAGGAGCTGATATGCTCTTTCCAGAACACAGAGGAAAATGTCTTAGTCTCACCAGTAACCGAAGGGAAGTATATCCCCACCAGCAGGGTGAAGTATGTGGCAATGTCATTGGAGACGTAGGGCATGTACATGTCATTAGACAAGTCTGTGGTCGGGACAGACGGATACCTCCTCTTTTCCACAAGCATGCCAATGGGACCGTACTCTCCCCACATGTTATCTGAAGTACAGATGAAAAGAGTCAGCGGTACTTTCCACAAAAACGCATTTCACATTCAACTCAGCTGGCTTAGGTCTCAGGGAAATTTTTTACATATCTTGCATCTCAAAAACAGCCTGTTCCGAATTACAGCATTTGATCATTCTCTAATGACCACCTACTCCATTCAAATCATGCAAGACCACAAGTTTGTCAATAGCCCTCTAGGAACTTCTAGCATGTTTCCACTTGTGCCAGACTTAAGCCCCTCACCTGAGATGACTCCACTCATGAGACCAGGAATACCCTGGATCTCCGTTATGTTGTTGAGGACAAAGTACTCGTTGCAGGTGGCGGTTAGCTCTGAGCTGTTGCAGAAGAGCCTCCAGAGCTTGGTGGTCATGGTCATGTTGTCTATTTCCCACGTCTTAAAGCATTTGTCAAAGTTGTGGTTTTGCAAAGTGCGGTTTCCCAACAAGCAGATTCTACAAAGAGAGCAGGTGTGAGTGGGGTTGGCATAATGTTAAGTCTGCGTTCTCTTCTGTTTGTACCTTCAGGGTTATCAGAATAACACATTTTTCTTGTGCTACTGTACTACCTACACATATCTCACTATCAGCTAATTCATTTATGCGCACAAATTTTATGCTACTTTTCTGGGTGCACTGATAGATCAGCTTACGATTTCCATTTTACAAGTTTCTAAAAGGTAGATCTTTGCTTTCAGGCTCATGTGAAAAGTGATCTTGGCTTAGAAACAGTTCTTCTTTTCTTGTGTAACCAAGAACAGTTAATATGAAGGGAAACAAGAATGTGAAGATGATGGTTCTTGTTCAAATTCACCATATGTTTGCAACCCAAATCGTTGATTTTCATTTGTCTGATAGAATTCCAAATACACTCCACTTCCTATATTTCAGGAACATAATTCCAACTGAAGCAATGTACTTTAACTGGATGAACGTAAGGGATCCCTATCGAAATAAAAACTTATCTTTCTACAAACGTAAAACTTATAGAAATAAAAACCCAAACAATCAGTACTGGCATCAGCCCAAATTTCTCAAAATAATCAAATATCTTTGGAAAGAAGTTCTTAAAATCGGTGGAGCTGTAACCGTTGCTTAAAATCCCTACAAATAAAATAAAATGCATTTCAGGGTTGTCTCAGTACATTAAGGTCGATGTCAAAACCTCTAAATCCAAACTAAATACTGAACGCAGGCTCACGGGAAGTCAGGAGGATCGAAGGAGGTCTTGATGACGCCTGCGTAGATGGCCAGGATGGAAAGCACGACACAGGCCAGGAACACCAGTGCCAACTTGTTGACGTACTTGACGCCTACAAAGACCACCACGGCCATGAGGGCGAGGCAGCAGGTGCCGTAGACGCGCATGTTGTTGAGCAGCGCCGCGGCCTCCTGCTCCTTCTCCTCCGCTTTGAAGATGGCTGCGTTGGGTGCAATGTAGGTCTGTCAAGGTAAACGGGGGCTGTGTCAGGAGACTGCAAGAGGATCTTAGCAGAACATTCCTTAACATTTTCAGATGATGTCATTCATGTTTTGGGAGGTCATACAAACCTTTTATTGGTCTGAAGGTAAATAAGAATACAGCGGAACCTCGGATTGCGAGTAACTTGCTTTACGAGTGCTTTGCGAGACGAGCAAAAATTTTAATAAAGTTTAACTTGGTTAACGAGCGATGTCTTGCAAGACGAGCATTTTTTTAAAAAAAACAAATCATACTTCAAATGAGATTAGGGAGATGTGCAAAATGTGGGAAACAGTACAACATTTTGTAGAAAAGCGCCACCCGAATAAGGCTGTAGCAGCGCGAACGGCGAATCTGTTTAACGACAATACAGTGAATGTCACATTTCCGCGAAATCCTCAAACGAAGGCAAAAGCGAGCGTCATCCCAGCAAACACAAAAACGTTCAAATTACATTAGCTAAACATCAGATAAATGTTCCTAAAGTTCCCTAAACATTTAGCTAACGTTATTTGAATGTTTTGTGTTTGCTGGGATTGGAGAGGTTCATGTTAAATGCAAACAAAAGAAAAGACATTCCAGTGAGTCAAAAGATGACAGTGAATCCAAAAAGCGTAAATTAAGTGAAACCGGTAGTGTTATTGAAATTCGTTAAAGAGAAAAACCTCCCGAGATTCCAAATGTTCTCATGGAAGGAGATTCTCCTTCCAAGCAATAACTCTCCTCCCTCTCGTCTCCCTCACGCCAGCCACGACTCTTTTCAAAGGTAAAGTGTAGGTCGTTTTATTTTTTACTTTAATACCGTGTATTAATCATTGTTATTTGTTTGCGATATTAGGGACAATAATTTGTACAAA
>JABJVR010003971.1:0-15263 GCA_025773905.1 Chitala chitala
CAGTTGTCCAATTACTTTTGGTCCCTTTATAAAGAGGGTGGCACATGTTAAGGAGCTGAAACTCCTAAACCTTTCATTGAATTTGAATGTGGATACCCTTAAATGACAGCTGAGAGTCCACACATTATGTCCATGTCCATTATATAACTATAACTGGAATATGTTTCAGTAAACAGGTAAAACAACAAAACCTGTGTCAGTGTCCAAATATTTATGGACCTAACTGTATATAAGTAGTCATATAATGGTAGAGCAGCATTGTGTCTCATACGCCCAATAAATTGGCACATACATAAAAAACACTTCCTTTCTGATTTACCCTTCCAAGTCACGTTATATTTTCTATTCAAACTAAATTGCCAACACCATGTCAATGTGCCAGTTGTACTGTTTTGTTAAATAATAATAAATAATTAATTTGGAGGCATATACAAATTTAACGAGTTTTAACAAAATTTAAAATATAACATGACACCAACAGCTAACGTGATTGAACTATTAGTGACCACTTTGCCACTGTTTTCACACTCCTTCTGATGAAATCTGCTTCACATTCCTAGTAAAAATGCTGTTACAATACAAGTTTTGCATACATTCCACTTTGAATTGAATTGAATTTAAAATAAAATGAGAAATTACGCATCTTCACTTGAAAATTAAACGTTCCACTTGCACTTCAAAAGCAGAAACGCCACAAGAAATCATACCGCCGTAATGTGGTTGGGGGAGTTTGGCATGGTTGGACCCTGATCCTGAGCACACAAACCCTAACCCTGCAGTTTTTGCAGATATAACACGAGTTATATGGGTAGGGGGTATGCTAAAATGATACTAAGGAGCAGCTGTGATTTCACAGGGAGAATTCAGGTGTCCCCCCCATCCCCTAGGCTCTCCAAGGTATCAGTGAAGCTACAGCATCAATGTTCCTCTGGCCTGGTGAACTCTCTTCTCTTGACTTCATCTGCCAGGAATGCATAGAATAACCCCTCCCCCACACACCCACTTACTTCATTTCTCTTTTTGTTTTCATTCTGGTGTACCAGAGAAATTATCACCTGAGACCCAGAAGCATTCCAACCTCCGAGAAAGCAGCGCAGGGCTGGCTTTTACAAATGGGTTCCTTAAGATCAGATGAACAGAGTACAGTATAGTCACCAGTGAAGTTCTTCCTTCATCCATGGAGAACATGACATGTTAGGTTTGTGGTTCTGTTCTATCTTAACTGCTAGTGAGATGTTAGTACCATGTGAAGAAGCCTTGGCAATGGTTTCTTTACCATGACATGTCTTCTCTGCCAGTCCATATCTGTCCTGTCCCTCTATCACCCCCATCTTTAAATGGCTTTACTCTTTGCAAACAAGGGCCAGAGTATTCAGTGCTGAATGGAGTGTGTGGATAAGCTTGTGTGTGAAGCACATTTCTCATCCTCTATATTTCACTAGGGTGTGCTTCCTCAGAAACATCAGTGAGCTGATCTCTCAAACTCTCACAGGGCTGTTATATCCTACACTGTCCTGAAAATGATGTCATTGGGACAGAGAGAGAGATTAACACATTCATTCAGTGAGTTAATTTTCTAATTGGGACGTTCATGTACTACATTTTTTGTATATACTTTTAGATGCCATTTACTCAGGGCAGCACTACAGTTTACCCCAAAATTGTATGATTTACTGAAGAAGCACTGGATAAAAACATTACACCGCAATTTCTTGTTTAAGAGGATGAAATTTTAGTCAAGAGTATTTATTGTGTCATTAATACCATGTGACGCTTCGATAAATATATGTAATGACAAACCATAGAAGTAATTTGATCAAAAATAAGTCATGTTTATCATCCATCCTGGCCTGATGGGGGACTGGAACAAGCCCAACAATCCTCAATTCAGGCAGGACTTTTTGAATAGAGGAGGTGGGTCTGTAGACATCATACATAAACCACATTTAAACCTGGGAAACACAGATGCAGATTGGCAACATCAGCTAGGTGGCAAGCTGACCACGTGTGCTCTCGCAACCTTTATACCTCTCACCCAAGGAGTGGTAACGAAAGGTTTGCCAGTGCTCTCTCCCTCTCTCTCTCTCTGTCACACACACACACACACACAAACACAACCAACTATAGGCTACAAGTTTAACAGGAGACAGAGGTGGAAAGCAGAAAAGTGTGTGCCCCATAAGAGGAAAAGGTACATCACTAAATTTGTTTAACAGCCACGATCCACCCCATAGAACTTTTTGTGTGGACCCTACCTGTAAACTGGCCAGGTGGTGGAAACCCAGAGTTAAACTTTCTGAGGGACATAGGGTTTGTTATTGTAAAAGCACGAGGTGTATCCCACAAGCCTAGAATATATAACAGGTGGAGCTTTAACACAGTGATGTCATGATTTAGTGAGAGACGCAAGACCCGAGTGCAGAAAGAGAGGTTTATTAACAAAGCTAAACAGAGTAACAAAGGAAGAACAGGCAACAACTCGGGAATGAGAAAAGGACAGATGTTATATAGGGTGGTAAACGAGGTATGAACAGGTGTACACACCTTGCATGGGGAGAAAATAAGGACAGAAACAGGGAAACAGCATGCCTAGTAACCACAGTGGGGAAGGACAGGCACAAGCGTAACCAGTGAGCACTAAAGACTGTATATACTACAGATAGTCTCCCTCAGTAAGAGACACAGAGGCAGGAATCTTACTTCCTGTCTGTTTAAAATGCTGATTTTTTCCTACCTGTTCTTCACCTTGTCAACCTGCATCAACAGGAGTGACCTTCTGTGTTGCAGCCCTTCAGTCATAAAAAGTGGGTTTGGATGCTGATGTGTTTAGTTGTGTACCTGAAACCCAAACCCTCAGCTGTCAACCGTAAACCCCAAACCCAAGAAACACGGACAGGCATATGCGGAGCAGTGAACCCTAACCCTAACTTGGAAAAAAACCCCAACAAACTACACACATTTAAGCAAGAGATATGACATCTAATCCACTTGCATTGTGGGTTACTTGCCATGAGGCCTGATTTTATATATTCACACAATTTAACATATACACACGTGCACACACACGTGTATGTGTGTGTGTTTCTGTGTGTTATACTATACAGTAAGTATGTGATCTGCCATGTACAACATTGTCATATACTTGTGTATAATTTTGAGTAACACGTGTGTTGTACACAAGAACATTAAACCAGATGTTTTACTGGCTTGACTTAGCACAATTTCTTAATTATATAAACTTGAGGTTAGAAGGACAGGAAGTAGTGATACAAACATGGATGAGCACTCTTTGTCCTCTGAAGTGACTGAATTATAAGAGCTGAAATTGAGCCCAGATGCTGTGTATGCTAATCTGACCCTAATCACCACATTTTCCACTTCCCCTCCAGCGTGGTCTCATTCAACACTCGGTTCCTTTGAGCTGCTTCCTTTGTAAAGTCGAGACATTTGCACTGATTGAAGCATCGTTTCTGTCTCACGGTTCTAGCTGTGCTTATCAGTGTCACCTTCACTCTTCATTCAGCCCACTTTCTTTATCCTGTGTCCTTTTTATGTTCAGTCAGTTTCAGTGTATCTGAACATGCGTCTTGTACAATTACAGTTTTGTTTGAAACATACCGCTCACAGCATTCAGGTGGCTAACAGAGGACTGATGAAGTGTATAAAACCATTTTCCAAGTCAGAGCGTTCATTACTACATTATAGACATACAGTTGTGGAGGTTTATCATTCAGTCATCATTGCTCTAGTTGTCTCTGTCAGTCATCCTCTTTTTCACTAAACACAGGGACAGAAGTCTAAAATCAACAAACAGCTGGTGTTAGTGGTGTTAATCAGCAGCGAAGTGTTTGCGTGAGGTACGCTCAGTATTGCAGTTGGCCACATAAACACTTTGTATATGAGGGTGCAGCTGAAAATCCACTCGAGCAGATTTCCACAGATAAATACACCGTGGAGCTGCTGTCCTCCCTCCTGCTCCCTAACCCTGACTCCTGCTGTCTCCTTACTGAGTGACTCCTTCCTGCCTCCCTCTCTGTCAGACTCCACCCTCTTCCACTTATCATCACAACAGCTTCACAGTATACATTATAATGGGGAAGGGTTTGCCTCAAGGAGGACGGCAGGACATCCAACAGACAGCATTTAAGTCATCTTCACACAACAGACAGAGCATGATTGCAAAAGCAGCCAGGGGTCCTAGTTAGACAGACAGACAAAATAAAAATAAAATAAAAATAAAAGTTTCTAAAAACATAAAAGAAGGTAGAAATTAAAATTAGAAATAAAATACATGAAAATAAGAAAAACAAGTGTGTAATGTGTGCAAAAACAATAGTGTGTAATGATTTACATGGTCAATATACACACATTATAGTCTGTCAGAGTCAGGGTACCTTCCCCCACTCAGACACAGTCATTGTACAGTGTGATTACTGTTGGTAGGAAAGACTTTCTGTAACATCCTTTGTCACAGAGGAGCTGAAGTATTCTTTGAATAAAAGTGCTCTGCCGTCAGACCAGCAGGGAGT
Source organism: Chitala chitala (assembly GCA_025773905.1). Classification (NCBI taxonomy): domain Eukaryota; kingdom Metazoa; phylum Chordata; class Actinopteri; order Osteoglossiformes; family Notopteridae; genus Chitala; species Chitala chitala. The sequence goes on from JABJVR010003971.1 coordinate 4,530, forward strand.
ATGAATTAGGTCATGTAATACATATGCAAAGAAAAAATAAACTGCTAAAATTTGACAGGAAGTTCAAACACAACAAACTGAAAATTAAAAATCAATGTGAACAAAAAAAGAACTAACTTTGAATAAGACAGAAGTATGAAAGTGTTGTAGTCATGAGGCTTAAATCAACAAACACAGTACTGAGACCACCTATTTCTGTTTACGCAGTGTCGAGATGTGAAGCCGTGTTTGCAGCTGTTGTCTGGTATGACTTGTGGAGAACTGCCCGGCCACTGCAGCTTGCCACTCAAGGAAGACTGATATTCAGGGTGGGAAATGGGACCTGTTGTCGTGGGCTTTGGACAGTCTGCGGCTTTAAGTGTACAGAAACAGACTTTATCACTACAGTGTCATTGGGCGGGGATAAACATTTCTGTCATGGGCTCTGTAATGCAAAATGGTACCTCTGCTAATATGGCAGCGTTACTGTTATTTGTAATATACTAATGATGTAGAGTGGTTGGTGTCACAGAGCTGTAACATGAAAGCTGTTCAGAAATGTGTCAGGCACATGCCCCAAAAGATAACATACCCTTCTAACAAATATACCTGAACACATGAATCCAATAATATGGTTGGACACTGAGGTGGAAGGGTTAATCTTTTGTGAGAAGGTGGTTTAGGGGGAGTCTTCCTCTGTCACTGTGCATTTATCACAGTGACAAAGAGAACCACCTGAACAAATGTATGTACAGCTCCCAATTTACGGCCTTCCTGCCCTCAGGCTGGGGCCTGTCTGAAAGGCTTCTGTCTGGGACTCTGTGCCTCTGTGCCTGCCCCCCCCCCCCCAGATAGCTTTGCCACTGGTGTGCTCAGACATGCGTCTGGCAGGAGGAGGGGGGTGTCTGGTTTTTTGGCTGTGCAGCTGGTCCCTGGTGGGAGGGGCACAGCTCATGTGAGAACACCTGGCTTCTCCTGCCAGAATCTGGCTTTCTGTCACCCGCCTCCTCTCTCCCTCCATGTCCACCCCCTCCCCTGAACACTGATACTTTCTGAGTTCAGTTCAACTCCAACCAGAGTAGCATGCCACCCATGTGCAGAAATGTGGGAGATCTGAGTGACAGGAGGGCCACAGACCCAACTCACATAGGATGACATAGGCAGACACAGCAAAACACAAACTCAAACGGTCTCAACCCAGCACACATACATAGAGACTTACAGAGTCAAATTCAGCAGAATACAGACTCACACAAGAGAACTGATACAAACAGTCTTGAACAGACTCATACAGGAAAAAGACAGTCTTAAACTAACTTGGACTGTCTGAATTTATGTTTTGGGAGGGTGTGTTTAGTCTTTCTGGAAATTTGCCATGCAGAGTCATGGACAGGATCTTATTTTCTTTTAGGGTTTTTTGTAATGTCTCTATGCTCAAACATGTGCAACAAAGTTGGAGGGAGTGTTAGACGTGTCCTGGGAAAAGGACTAACAAAAGGAAGAGCATGAACGCTGGTTCCAGAGAAGGCACTCAGTTAGCATGCCACTACACAAGGGGAAATTTGACCAAATGGTGCTGGGTCACCTGACTGTATTTCTGTTTGAACTGCCCTGTTAACTACCAAACACACACACAAAGAATTTGTCAAAAACACACTGCAAACTCAGCACCTAGGGCCAAGGAAGAACATGTAAACTCAGTGCCATTTTGTCAGATAATTATGGTGAAACTGTGAAAAGAAACTCCGTCATTAGGATATGCCTCTCCCGGGAGACTCTGTGACACCTTCTCTGACACGTGGGCCTGATCCACTGTACAGAGTCCAAACTGAGGGACAGCGCGGGATTTGTTGTGGCCTGTTTGAGGTGTGCTTCTTTATAGATATTTCTTGCTTCTCTTGGAGTGTCCTGGAGTACTGAACTCTGAAGTCACTGGATGATGTCTGGAAAGTGCCAGTCTTCTGATGTCCTCCTCTCCTCCCTACCTCGACTTGCCATGTCACTTCTAGCTCTGCAGAAGCCACTAAGCCCAGGTGTAGAATTAGGATAAGGGTTAGGGCTGGGGAATCAATGTCTGAAATGGGTGCATGTTTTGAGCACCTGTTTACCTTTACTGAAATAATGTATTTCTGACAAAGAAACAATGTTATGAATATGAATTGTTAGAATGCTAGAATGTTAGTTTAATTTCTCCAAAAAGCAAGGACTCAGAGTTCACCTGTCTAATCTTACAGAAAGAGTGTGGAAGCCAGTAGGTGTCCCAGAGTAGTGAGAAATTGCAGCATTCAGAAAAAAAAGGAATCCTAGCAGTCAAAAAGAGAGATTTCCTGAATTTAGGAAAAGACGTCCTAATATGAGAAGAGGTAGAAAGTGGGACTGAAACTGAACAGAAGGAATGAGAGTGAGACAAGGAGGAGGGGTACAGTGGGAGGAGAGGGGAGGAAAAGGAGAAAGGGAGGAAATCTTCATTCCTTCTGTTCCTCTACGATCTTGAGTTCTCACACAAAAATGGACACCATCGCAATATGCTGTATACAGGCACTTTCTCAAAAACGCATTTTTATATTTCAGTAAACTGTATTCATTCTCCTCTTCTTTTGATGCCTGACCTTAACTTCAGTTATTCCATCAAGTGAAATTTCTTTTAATAACTGCATTCGCCTGTAGTTCTAGTAAAGCGCTTTGAGGCAACTCGTGGCAGAAGGTGCTATATAAAAATAAATTGAATTGAATTATGATGATGTAAAATGGCAGGTCTGAAACTGTGAAGAGGAGGAAGTGGAGAAGCTATTTGGCTTGAAGGCCTTTCTTCTGGAATTTACCACAGTCTGTTTTCCCTGTGTTTCAGCATTAGTGCAGCTGGGTGGGGGTGGGGATGAGGGTGATTTTGGCAAAGGTGCATGGCACTGTGTCTGCATGGCTGGTGCACAAGGCAGAGGAAAGGTGCGTGCAAGCTCAGATTCGTGGCTCATGGTTGGCCTTGCACAAAGGAAGCTGGCCTCAACATGCCTTACATTCCAGGTCAGCAATAAACCCAAAGTGAAGGAAGCACAGACTTCTGCTTGGGTGAGCGATAGCCAGCCCCATTGAAAATGAGACAGCGACTAGCTCACAGTTTCATTTCTTTGTTGTCGAGAATAGACTAGATTATCTGGTATGATGCCTTGTTCTCAAAGCTGGGCTGGTGAGGAATGGAGTTAGGAGCACAGTAAGGCTTTGCTACCTCTGAACCCCAGCCCAAGCATCCAGCAGATGGTGCAGTCTGATAGACTGAGTCACATCTTAGCAACACAATTATATGACCAGAAGGTAGACTGGAGGCACAGAAGCATGAAGCAAAAAGACAACACAATGCAGAAGGACAGCATGAAGCTGAAGTACAGTGAAACAGGAGGACAGCATGAAGCTGAAGTACAGTGAAACAGGAGGACAGCATGAAACTGAAGTACAGTGAAAGAGGAGGACAGCATGAAACTGAAGTACAGTGAAACAGGAGGACAGCATGAAGCTGAAGTGCAGTGAAACAGGAGGACAGCATAAAGCTGAAGTACAGTGAAACAGGAGGACAGCATGAAGCTGAAGTACAGTGAAACAGGAGGACAGCATGAAGCTGAAAAATTAAGTGAAGCTGGAAGATTGCATGTAGTATGCAAGTAGGAAGACAGCATGAAGCAGGAGGACAGCATGAAGCAGGAGGACAGCATATAGCTGAAGTACAATGAAGCAGGAGGACAGCATGAAGCAGAAAAACAAAGTGAAGCAGGGGCATAGCATGAAGCAGGAAGACAGCTGAAGTACAGTGTGAAGCTAAAAAACAAAGTGGAGCAGGAAGACAGCATGAAGCAGGAAGAAAGCATGAAGCAGGAGGACAGAGTGAAGCAGTCAAGCACGGAAGCTGCTGATCAAATGTACAGGAAAAGTGCTTTTGTGTTTATGTAACACAAATTCATTATATTACATGTACTCAATGTTCATCAAAATGGGAATTTGTATTGGGCAGTGACTCTGACACTGTAACATCACATCAGAACTTCACCTGTCAGGGTCATGACCTTTCATAAGGTCTTTTTAAATTCATGGTTGATCCCTGTACCTGGCATACAGCTGTATTCTTACACTGCCAAACCCTCTCCTACCAGCTTGCTGGCACAATAAAAACTTGGAAAGGAGGTAATCACTCCTGGATGGGAACTGACTGTCCTGCTGGAGCGTCTGTGGACAATGCTAGTTGCTCATGCTGTAGGAGAACCATGATTATCAAATCTTGCTGACTTTTCAGACTAGGACTGTAATTCATGGCTGAAGTGACAGTTCAGCAGTGATTAATAAGAGGAGCTTTTCAGATTCCACACTGGTTTTGCTGTTGTTATCGACACACACGGACTACACTTCAGTACAAGGCTTGCATGAGCATGCCAAGCCAATACTGATGCATAGCTTTGTCTCTGACTTTCACTCAAAGTGCTGATTCTGTTTTTTGGCAACGTGAACAACAAAGACAAAGGTGATAGGTACTGAAAGCTCAGTCACCAGCGCTCACCTACTGGCACATGAATGTTGACCTTTTTACTCCCACTTGCCATGCTCAGAGATGTTTGTGTCTCTCACAGCTTTCCTCATGATGGTGTGAACCTTTGGCAGTCATCGCTTTAGAGACAGCAGGTGGAATGCTGTTTGGGCGTTGATGTGGTTCTGCTCAGCACGGGCTTTATGCAGAGAAAGAAAACCTTTGTTCTGATGGAAGTCAGACTTTCTCTACTCACCAGCGTCTGGATCTTAAGGCCTGCCACATACCTGTGCAGTATTGTAATGCAGCTGAAAAGGGTTATCTGTACTGTAAATGACCACAACTTTGTGGGGGAGACACCTTTTCCTCTTCCACAGCCATTTATTTCAATCAACACAAATTAAACTCAGATTGGGGGTGTGGGGGTGATTTACAGGGCAGTGTGGCCAGACCACACTTTTTAGTCTTCTCCACCAAACAGGCTCAGAACACGCCTGGTACTTTGACACAAACTTCACACATACACATGTTATGAATCTGTTTACAATATTCAAATATTCTCAAAACGTTGTAAAAGTTACCCTCCATTCTCCTTTTTTTCCCCACAGTAACCACTGGCTCTCTACACTAAGGGCAGGTACGGTGACAAAGTCATAAATAGAGCAGTAGAATATGCAGTATAATTTATTGGGTCGGCCATGTGATATCCTGTGCACGGCAGTAACATTAGCATAATAGCAATTAATGGATGTTTACTTGTGTAGGACTCTTCAGTGGATATTTAGCCCTCAGTGTTTATTGAAAGGGTCCGAGAGCAACAGACCAGCTAATCGTGATCACAGCTTTGCCAGCTGTTGGAGAAACAGCAACAAAGCAGAAATAAAAAGCAAAAAGCATTTCTGTGCAATGACATTCGAAAGAGTTTCATAGACATTTTAAGGGTAAGTCTGGACTGATACAGTCACCAAACTTGTAAAATAATTAAACTTCTGTTGTATTTGTTTTTTTAAAGGGACTGTTACCCCACCAAGAAAACAGAAAAAACAACAGGGTTGAGAGGAATCTGGTAGGTGATGGTTTTCGCTAAAATTTTTGGAGTTAAAAGTGTCCAACAGGACCAACCCACACGTGACTCAGAGCTCAGAAATGAGGGAGTACACTTGAATGAACAGTTTGTTTATTTCACTCACTGACTTCTGCATTAACTCTTAACTGCCCAGGAAAACCTTTTATGGGCTGCAGATGGTTGAATGAAAAAACCGTGGTTAAAGAGGACACAAACATGGCTAACTGCAGGGACCCTTTAAAGGGACTCAGTAAATCTATAGGAAAAAGTGCTTTGGGTTTTTGTAACCCAAACTCACTGTATTGCAAACTGTTTCTCAAAAAGACAAGGTGAAATAATCTGGAATTACCAATAGCATTAATTTGAGGCCCTAAAACCATGGAGGTAAAGGTAGAGGTAGGATTTATTAACCCACAAACATGGAAATGACATCGCTGCTCACGGACGCTCATCATTTAACACATATTCATAAGAACTATAACACATATTTACAAAAACAAACCCAAAACTCCACATACTGGCCGTTTCCTCACACCGTTTACTTCCCTTATGGACCCATCTGTCATATTCAATTCAATTCAATTAATTTTTTTATATAGTGCCTTTCACAACAATGTGCCTCAAAGCACATTACACAAGATATTGCAGATATTGAAGAAGAAACTATAAGAATGAATACAAATAAAAGCACTTTATTGCATTGTCCTCCTTTTAACAGTTGCATTATATTATTTAATTCCTTGTAGCACAAAGGAGGATAAATAGTTGTCAGTTTTACAAGATGGGGGTCTTAGTCTGCCACTGCATGGTATATGACTTGGATTTTCTGAACACACTGTTCATCGTTTTTATTTTTTATACTGTTTACTGATATAACATAATCTGCTAGCATAACTAGCACAGCTGGTTTGTATAATAGAAACAGTTCGCATTAGGACAATTTGAGCAGAGAGGCCTTGTGTTACCGTGTTTTGTGGACACATGAAGAGAACAGCACTTTCATCTGGCCTCTGTAGCTCTGTTTGCTTCGAAAATTTGGACTGCAAAAGAGTTGAAGTATGCAGAGTGGCTGGGGTGGAGGAAATAGGGATTAGTTCCAGATACAATATCATGTTCAGGGCTTCCTGGCCAGACTCCATAACCCCCCTCATGTCTTATGCTCCCTCCTCCCAGGATGTCTGGAGGAAGTCTTCATGCAAAAGATGGAGGAAGGCAAGTCACATGTTCCAGTGTCAGGGAGCAGAATGTAAGGTATGTGAGTCTGCCTTCAGATGTAGAAGTACAATACATCATCTCCATTTCAAGATTGGAAGTTTCTGAAGTCTGAGATCTAAGCAAGCACTCATTAACACCACCAGTGTAAAGGCTCCAAGCCCCCATTAACACCAGTGAGATGGGTCCAGTCCCTCATTAAAACCCTTGGTGTGCAGAGTCCAAGTCCTTATCAACACAAGTAGTGTGCAGAATTTTGGCTCTCATTGACACCACTGGTGTACAGGGTCCAGGTGTACAGTAGCATGTGTGGAATCTCATTAACATCGCTAGTGTTTAGGCCCTTGGCTCTCATTAACACCACTCGTGTTAGGAGTCCAAACCCTTATTAACATCACCAGTATGCAGAATTTGAGCTCCAGCTTGTGCAGATCCTGGCCTTCAGGAATCTGTGCAGTCAAGGAATGTCCTCAATTCTAGCATGTAGTAAGCAGTATTGACACATCAAGCCTATGTCCAACAGCTACGTGTGAGCGTCACCCTAACCCTAACCCTAACCCTAACCCTAACCCTTACCCATAAGAGCTTCTGCCTCCAGTTTGTTAGATGGAAGGCTTCTCAGTAGCCAAGCCGGAGTTAGAGTCACCAGTTACTGTTGAAAGGCTGCGATGTTCAGTATCATTTATGATGTTATTTTTATGTTATGCGTTCTTATATCAGCTAGTATCTGGTCATATTGTGTTACTGTTTTATACATTATGCTAATAGTTTGCAATTTAATTTTTATTTTATTACTATTTTGTAGTCTTAGTTTTATAAGTTTATACATTTACATATAAAACTGTAAATGTATAAACTTATAAAACTAAGACTACAAAATAGTAATACAGTAAAATTATAAATTTTAAATTTGAACTTGCAGCTCCTGCTGTATACTGTTGTACCTTTAGTTGCCCAGACCAAAAATAAAAAGACCCCCTTCCAGTGACCCCTCCAGCCCTCTTGTGTTCTCTTCACTTTATCCTATTAGTCTTCCTTGTTTTTGTAACCCCACCATTCCTCTTGTGATACAAGCCTTGCCTCCTTTACATATGCTGTCTCCTTCCAGACAGGTCTGAGGGTGCTGGGAAAAGGGAAGAGGACCAACCTTTTATCAGTCAGTTTGAGCAGGCTGGGGGGACTGGAAGTGAGGGGCAGAGAGCTGGGTGCGGCTGGAACCTCTCAGATTTCAAAGAACTGTCTTTTCGTTTGTTTTCCCTCAATGTTTCACCACATATTAAAAAAAGAAGCCACAGAAGTGGTCCAGATGGCCATGAGAGCTACAGGGAAATGGTTAAGGGATAACTTACCTGCTGACATTAACAATGACTCCCCCCTTCCAAATGCAACAGCCTGTGAAGATGGTATCTACATCCACTCTGAAGTGGCCTTCAGAAATAGCTGTCATCTTGAGACCATTTAATCCAGCAATGGTCTGAAATGTAATTGAAACCCTAACCCCGACGTTCTTCCCCACATTGGGAGCCAGATGTGTATCAGCAAGTGTCTCCTATTTAATATTGGTAGATGAACATGTGGATATCATGCTAAGAGTAGCTTCTTTAATAGACTCTTTTCCAAAGACTGACAAATAGTCATGAGAATTGTCTCTTGTTTCTCCTCAGACTAACAGGCATATTTTCCCTCAGATGCTGGATGGTTGATACTTGCATTGTTAGTTCAGTTGTAAAGATCCTGTCTGCCAGATGTCTGCTAGACTTTCACCAAGGCAACTTTGTACCCAGCCAAATAAATAATCTTGTGAGTCACCTGGGAAAGGGTGAGACTGAACAATAACCCTTACACAAACTGAGACTAGAACTCCTAAAATTATGCTCATTTCGGCACCCTTCTGGAAGCTCCTGTTAAACCGAAATCAAAAAATGTGGTTTGCACTCCTCTTGAGTCCATCTCCATTATCAGTGAAGACAAGAGAGGGACATGATACCTTGGCAGGATGTCCACATGCTTCTCCCAGCCCTGGACAGGGACATCCTTCCAAAATGTGACTGAACAGTAGAAAGCATCAACATTGTCTTTCAACACCAGATCTCAGAACTTGATATAACTACTATTTTCTGAAATATTCAAGCCATACTTGTAGGACTTTGATAGGGGGTATGCAGAACATATAAAATGGAATGGAGAGGTGAACAGTCTCCAGACATTACCATAGTAGTTAATACTAAATCACCTGGGATGCATACTGTTGTATGAACACCTGACTGTTTTTGATGGAAGTAATGGAGAAGTACAATAGAACCCTTCCCACCTACTGAGTCCTACCTAGTACAAAAGACCACCACAACCTGAAAAACAAACAAATTTATGGTCTGTTTTTTCTTCCCTAAGTCACTGTTGACCCACATGTCTTTTTCTTTCTCCCTCACAGGTAATTTGTTTGGGCAATTTGAAGTACTGCTTTAATGACAGACAAGGATACCAGTGGATGGTCACGAATTCTATACGTGCTGATATATAGAGCATGGTAAGTATCATACATGAAAGCCATCAAGAAAGGTATGCAAGAAAAAATAAAAATGACAGCTTGCGAAAATACTCAAAACTGTAATTTATGAAATTAAACAAATTAATATTAAATATCATTCTTAAAAAAATGTTCTTATTTTTTACATCTTGCTTTATAAAAGTCAATGTTTTCAGATGCAAAATGTAAGCTGACTAGAGGATGGCAGCATTCCAGTTAACGACTCTAACTTTCTGAGTTTCCTCAATTTTCACACTGGAATTACAAAAAGGCAAAGTTGCTTGGAGGGAAACTAAAACTAACATAATGAAAACTGAACTAAAACTAATAATTTCAGTAAAAAACTGTTAATTTACTAAAATGAAACTGAAATATGACATGCTAAACTAAATGTTTATGTATGTTTATGTTAATTTGAAATGATGTGTTAAATGAAATAAAAATAAAAGCTAACTGAAATGTCAAAAACTATAATCAGCTTGGTGTGCAGTGATGGACATCAGTGTGCAAATGAGCAGTTGGACATTATGTGGAACAAAAGGTCTGAAACAGATCAGAGTAGAGCGATGCATGTATAACGTTTTGGCTTACCGAAATTCAAAACATTACGCGGCAGGCAAGGTGTAAGTACAGCAAGAAGAGTTTAGTCGTGTCTAACGATGCATGAATGGCACAAGTAAACTCATACAGGATGACACAATGTAGGAGCAGGGAGGAAGATAGGAGGCAGACTGAGATAATATAAAACAACAGGAACAACTTAATGTAATAACGAGGGGGAACCGAAGAACAACCGGCCAGCAGAAAGAGAAAGTAGGAGGTCAGATTGAAGCCAAGGGAAACCCAAAACAAGTGCAGACACTTTGGCAAGTGAAGGTGCAAAGCAGAACAAAAGACAACCATAGAAATTTTACATGAGCTAGACACAACAGATGTAGCAGAGGAACAAGGTCAAAAAAGAGAAAGACTAGACCAGACACACCAGAGGCGTGTCCGTATCAACAGTGTGCGTCAAAGTGAACCCTTCATAACTATTTCAAACTGACTGTGACAACAGCAGAGAAACCTGCATAAACCTGTGTATAATAACACACATTTTAAAATTTGACAACTGAATTAGTACCCAAAATTATTCAAAACTGCTAAAATGCTACGATTAAGAACTCTGTAACTCTTCTTCAAACAAATTACATTGAGGTGTTTGTTTATGTTTCCTTTGAATAACTTTTCTTTAGCACAAGTGAAATGCTCTGACAAAATTTGCCATCTGCACTTTGGAAAGGCGAAATACTTGTTTTTGTGTTCAGCCTTGGACTGCGTGTCTGCTCTCCTCAATCACAGTTGGTGTTCAGCCTTGGACTGTGTTTGTGCTCTCTTCAATCAGAGTTGGTGTTCAGCCTTGGACTGCGTGTGTGCTCTCTTCAATCACAGTTGGTGTTCAGC
>JABJVR010003972.1:0-15263 GCA_025773905.1 Chitala chitala
TGCTCTGGGATGGGCTCCAGGCTTCCCTGCGACCCTCACCAGGAATAAGCGGTTAAGATAATGGATGGATGGATGGTACAAAATGATTGAACACCATCCATGCATTCTCTATACTGCTTATCCAATTCAGGGTCACGGGAAGCCTGGAGCACCATCCTAAAAAGCACAGGGCAGGGGACACCCTGGGTGGGGTGCCAATCCACCACAGAGCACACACATCCAAGCACACACTATGGGCAATTTGGAGACGTCAATCAACCTAACCTGCATGTCTTTGGACTGCGTCAGGAAACCGGAGAACCTGGAGAAAACCCACCAAGCACAGGGAGAACATGCAAACTCCACGCACCAATGCATTAAAATTCTTCCACCCCATCCACGCTTCTGCAGAATGCAGCTGTACAACGTCGTCACTTATTTCTTATACTGTCAGCGGATGTGGCTGAGATGGTTTCATCCAGCAGCGTGCCAGCTCAATTTCCAGCGTTCGTGTTTGGTCCTGTCTTAACACAGCTACTGGGGATCGCAAAGGGCAGCGCAAAGCCCTCGATTTCATGTGAATTGAGAACTGCTCAAAGTTCCTGCTGGTTTTTTACTGCTTCTTTTTGCGCTTAAAATTGAAACGTGCTTTAATTACGCACGTTTAGTGCGTTAATGCCGCTCATGGAAAACAGACAAGACAAGACAAACACCTGTTTCTCTCTCACACGCGTTATTACAGCACAAACAAGACGACGATGATGTCTTTTTTTCCTTTTGAAGACGTGGTTGCTTGTCCCTCCTACAAAAATGAGAACAAGTGATTCACTTCACAACACCACTGTACAAAATGTGGTTTTTTGGCATTTCGCAATGATCGAGTGTTTTTTTTATAATCGCTCCATCTGTCTGCTCCCAAGACAGCTGTTTACTCGTTTGCTTTGCGTGGTGTTTCAAACACTATCCACTGGGTGATAATGCACTTGTGTCCGTCATAGAGGCTCTATAAATGTTAAAAAGTCAATAAATGAGAATGGAGGGACATTTAAAATGGACCAAGAGATTACTGTCCTTTCACATGTCGATTTTTTCAGTTTATTTTTCAGTGATCAAGGTTCGACTTTACCGTGTAAACACTCAGGGATTGCTGTCTGATTCAACCTTTTACCCAGAATGTGCACCATTGTAGTCCGAAAACCTTTACCTTGCCCACATTCAATCTTGCAACACTGAACCTATATTTATACCGAGGTAACTAAGCAAAGTTGAACATTTTAATTTAGTATTTTAAAATCTATGTTGCATGCAATGGCATTGCCATCCATTATTTTTGAAATTCTGAAGTCTGTATTTACATTCATAGAAATAATGTAACAAAAATCCTATTTCAGTTACAGTGCTTTTCTGAATTCACAAATGCAAGTTTTTTTTTTTTTTTTTACTTTGCAGGAGTGTCAGATGTTATATTCCGGACAGTTACGGTGGGTCGCACTAGGGCTTTAACGGTGTTCCGCTGTGTGATCCGTGGGGCGGGCGTCCGTCACGCCTTCTCCGACAGGCGGTTCTGTTTGTCACCGGGCGAGAAATGGACTTGCCGTTGTTTTCCCACCTTTACTGTAGCCGTGAAAAATCTACAAATTGGTTCTTCTGTGGCAGAAAGGCAGGCTCAATTGAAGAAGATGTGTTATTGTACTATTTCCATTTATGACGCCAACTAAACATCCGCTTCAAACAAGGCTTTTGTGTTTTTCTGCTTTAAACCATTTCTGTGTATCATTATACTCTGTACAATTCATGAAATACCAGAAAATGCACTCAAACTTTTGACTGGAACCCTGTGTTTCAAACAGATTTATTTCAAGAAAGACAGACATAGTGTTATTAGGAAAACAAGCTTTTAAAAGGAATTTGAATGCAGTTGTAGTTCCTCATTGAGTTAGAACTGTTAGAATGTAATTGTGTAGGTTCGGAGGTGACACAATCATTTAAAATTTATACTACTGGTCAAAATGTTTTGAACACTCCTGTTTTTCCAGTTTTTGCTGAAATATATGCAGTTCAAGTCCAGTATATAACCCGAAACAGTAAAAAGATAAGCAATAAACTGCCAGAGGTGAAAAGAAAAAGTTTAAGTTAATAAAAATGGAAAAATATGTACATTTCAGAGTTATACGAAAGGCTTTTTTCCGGGAAGCGGTAACTGAGTAACAACTCAGTTTGTCTGCGGCAATGTAAGTAAACTGAATCTTGGAAGTAACATTTCCTACAGTTGTCTCAACTTTTGTTGATTATTTACAAGCTCTCTGTCTGTATAAAAGCAGTGTTGGAACAGACTTTGATACTCCACCCTCTTAAGCAGTATTTGGACAGTATTTCACTGGAGGAAGTAGAGTATTACTCTCAAAATGATGAGAAAAAGGCAAAAGTGTTTTTGGCACCTATATCTTCAAAAGGTGATTACTTTGATGAGTCAAAAATTTATCTTACATTTTGTTATGGAAAAGGATTTCATGATTTCTTTTGGATGGCCAGTTGTTTATTGGTTCTATGCTTTATTTTCAGAGTACACTGAGACATTAAACTGCATAAATTTCAGTAAAAACTGGAAAAATAGGGGTGTTCTAAAACGTTTGACTGGTAGTGTATTATTTTATGATAACTTCCAGAAATGGGAGGAAAAGAGATGGCAGTATTATGCAACACTTTTCACTTTCTGGAGCCTATATTTAAAGCACTTTGCAATTCAGTATATTTTACAAAATACCTTTAAGTACATTCATATATTACATAATAAAATAGTATGTGTATAGAATTAAATTTAATTTATAGCACAAAAATTCAGGAATACCTGTTTTCAAACGTCTTGTCTGGTACTGCTTATGAATGGGTAAAGGTGGTGTTTATTGGCTATAAAGAAAAACACAATATAATCATTTAAAGATGTGTGCAAAATTAGATTGTCCTGTGACACAAACAGCTGGAAAGGTTTTAGGCAGAGCTCACGGCTTCAAATTTTAACTTAATCATGTAAAACGCCAGACAGGGAGCATGATGAATCTTAGCAAACCTGACACCATATCTGAGGTAAAATTAGTTTAAGTCTTTGTGGGGGGAGGGCCTTAAAATGACGGGATGGAATGAAAGTACTTGTGCATTTGTGCTTAAATGTTATGAAATTCTACTCTATTTTAGAATAAGTAGGGCACTCAGAGTGAATGATCAGTTCAGGAACTAAGTTCTGCGTTAATCTCTGCAATTAATAAACCCCGCAGCGCTAACCAGGCCTGGCTGGGTTCCGCTCGATCCATCCGTCTTTGGAACCACCATCCAGGCAGACAGGCCCAGCTGGAGAACATGAATCTCTGTTACGGCTCCGCCTTGGTTACATGATAGATGAACTTCTCGCTTCCTGTGAATCTGAATTGGTTTCTCCTTCACTTCTGAGATCGATTCTCAGGAGCCGAGGCCGCCTCTAATCTGCTTTCCAATAGAGAGAACTCACCCTGCGCCTTCAAGCCTACGATAAACATTGGTACAACATTCCAGAAACTATTTATTAATACTCTTTTCCTGCTAAAAAGGCTACCTGTGCTGTACAGTGGATCTTGGTACACAGCAAAGCTAATTTAACACTGAGGGTGTTAACTGTAATGACGGGACTGAGATAACAAAGGAAAGAACTGAGTTAAGAAGGTGAAGAATTTACGGCTTTGGGTGTGTGATGCTGGAACAACACTAAGCCTAGCAGTTTAGCGCCAACTCCCAATGCAATGAATTGAATTAAGAGGCTGTCCGGTGGTTAGCTGATGGCAGGGGACAGTTAGCACATTTACATGAGACAAGAAAACAAAACAATAAATTGTTACAATAAATTTATATTTCCTTTTATGATGTTAAAATGTTGTATTTGTCATATAAAATGATCAAATTAATTGGTTGGGCTGCTGTGTGTCCGCTGCTATGATATATATTACACGGCATCAGACTGCATTTAAACCACATCGTGACAAGTAAAGCCTTTTCCAGTTTATGCTGTATATTAGCTTTCATTCTAGATGTAGCAAGACTGTTATGATACTTAAAAGTAATAAAAGGGGCGTCCTTTGCAAACCCAGATGATGAGCCACTAAATGACAGTATGGCATGTACCTGGGCATTTCCCAGCAAACACAAAATGTTCAAATAACGTTTTGGGAGCCTTTCTTTGAGGTGACTTATTGCTTTGTATTACCATTTTCATAGCATTCCAGCTGATTATACAGCCCTACTTTTACCGCAGAGGTCTACTTTACGTACCTGAATCGCAGGTATGAGTTCCAGACCCCCCTCACTGCCATCATTGCTAAAAGCAGCCCTTTTACACCTCCGTCGTGTCAAGTAAACCAGACGAGCCGATGCCAGAGGCAGCTGTGGAAGCTGTGAAAGCAATAAGGTAATGGTCGCTAACGTCAGCCGTCAGAGCTCGTTAATGGGCCCGGCCGAGATGGAAACTGCTTTTAATGTGCGCGGTCCACGTTGGGACCTCACATTACCGCAGAGCTTAGAAAAAGCGTAATCGATTGCGCTACCTGAGCGACGCCGACCGTTTGGGTCCGCTGCCTTGGCGCGAGATGATTAAAAACATTAACATTGTATTAACGGGACCAAAACCTATTTAATGAAATAGGTAAATTATAGTAATTTGTGTTAACACCCAAGTTGTCTTTTGACCAATGAGAGAAGGTGTATATAGTGAAAGCAATTTCCAGCACCCTTATTGGTTGCTGCTGTGCTGTAAGACAGAGCCACACCTCCTCACGAAGGAGCGAAAGCGGAGCTACTCCACATTCCATGACACCTGACCGAACAGCATTCTCAGTGGGCAGCGCGCCCTCTTCCCGCTGCGGCATTAAACACCGTGGCTCGTTACGGTGATTGTTAATTGTCTCTCTACAGGACTGGGCCAGAATCCCACCCCCATGCCAACCTAACAGACAAACCCCACCCCCTCCCCCTTCTGGTCTCGCTGTCCTGAAAGTGTCGTTTGATTACACGGCAGTGCTGCGGCCTGTTCCTCAAGGCCACGGGCACACGCTCGTTAATGTCACAACTGCACAGCGGGTGGTATCTTGCCCCCTGGGGCCTGGCGGTGCATTAAATCAGGCGGCGTGCTGGGAACAGACGTGGCGAGATGTGAGAAACGCGGATGAAAAGATAAGGGACGGCGGGAGCCCAATAAGAGATGCCCTCAGGCCCAGGGTCCGTGAGACGGGTCAGCGCTGAGCTTCTGTTTGCCTGCAAACACTCGAAGAAGGTCAGGACGGCAGAGGCAAAGTAGCAGCGAGGTCCAATAACAAGACAGAGAGAGAAGGGATTCGTTTAATTACGCCATCGATTATGCTATTATGCTAATGGATAATTATTATTTATGTTTTGGTAATGATTATACTACTTGATTGTTAAATATGTGACCTGAATATTTATTTAGCTTTATGTAGCTTGTTACCTAATAAACATTTGAATTGATTTCCCATTGACCGATTTAACGTATCCATCCGTCGTTTTGTTCACATATGTTTGCGATGATCCAGAAAATACAGGGGTAATTAGGAGACAATCCAGGAGAGTCAGGAAGTCTAGAGCAATGCCTGGCATTCAAAACCACGAAGAGAAGCCGCTTTATACCAACAAACTGTACCGCTAGCCATTATAATGTGACTTTCAGCGTGTACCTGTTCACCTGACAGAATTCTTTAATGTAATCTAAGGTAAACTTTATTGTGGTACTGCTTGGAAGGAAAAAAAATAGAACACAAGCATACTGCTTCAAATCAAGAGTAGGCAGGAAAAAAAAGAAGAGGAGAGAGGGAGGATGCAGGAAGAATGGGAAGAAAGGGTAGTAAGACAGCCAGATGGAAAGAGAAAGAGAGAGAGAAACAGTAAGTGGGACAGAGTGAATACAGCAGATTCTCTCACAAAGGGCAATATGAAATGGTCACATTTTTCATCGTTCCAAAAACTGCCAGAAAAGAACACCGTTTGTATTGCCAAGAAGAGAAAAGCACAAAGCAGACCACTGAATGCGATAGCATATGTGCGTTTGTTAAAAATAAAAAAACCATCCCAAGCAACGATCCAGACAGCTACGCGTGCCGGCGAGCCATTTTCAGGCCGCTGATGAGGCCCGACGAAGACACTCGCGGTTTCCCAAGTCGGGGCCACTTTCGGGTCCGACCAAGAAATGACACGGCATCCTCGGAGACGACTTCCTGCTTGAGAAGGTTGTTCGGATATCACCTCACGGAGCACAGGGCTCGGATGGAAACTGAAACACCCTTGATCATGGAATGATATGATCCATATAGATAATCAATCACACATGACCGTATTTATTACACATCCTGTGGAGCTTGAGCAAATGTCTGTCTGCACGTTGCCTCACCCAGCAGCAGAGCCAGTGTGTTTGGTGGCACGCTGTCTTTCAGCTGTGCTTTTTTTTAAAAACTGACTAGAGCATCACCAAAAATCAAGCAAAAAAGTAAACTTCCATCTATTTTTCTTTAATGATGCGGCATTCAGCATACACTTTTCTTCACTTTCCCATTTTCTCTAGGGTTCATTGGCGAAAACATTTCAAATAAAGTAAATTTAGTCTTTAAAAGATTTTTTTTGCCACGTCTGTCCCATCCAACATGTTGAATGATGAAACGATCAATCTGTTCTGGATTGTTGAAATAATACAATTGTAATTATAAAAATCATTTTAAAATACCAACGCAGGCTGTTTAGCATTGACAGGCGGGCCATAAAAGGCACGTGAACCACAGGTCCCCAACCCCTGGTGTAGAGAGATCTGGTCACTTGGAGTGACTTGACACAGTGACTTGACAGCGTACCACCAGGAGAGTTTATGCACAGCTGTAGGCCCTTAGACCCCAGCTGAATTTAGAGAGACACACACCTGGACAGGTGTAGCATTCGAATAAACACAACCGGCACTGCTCATTAGGTAAGACAGTTTTGTGGTGTACTGCAAGACAAGGTTACTGGCTAAACAAGGTTTGTTTCAATTTACTTCCAAATTTTCAGTACTATGAGAGGTAGACTGTGTCTAACGAAATATATTGGTCGGAGCACATTAGATGTGTGGCATACATTACCATGGCAACCCCATTTATTTGCTAAAATAAAGAAGTCCTAACCTTGAGGAGTGTGAGGTCACAGTAGATGTTAGCACTAACACATACTTTGTTACAGGGGAAGTTGGGAGAAGCACCTGTACCTCACAGTCATCAGTTAGTCATGCAAACAGTTTGTAAAATCCAGACAAATAATACTTTGTGGAGTAAACTCATTTAACACTCCAGCTGCATGTGTAAAAATTAAATAACCGAAAACCAAGAGGACTGCCAAATCCTGAAGTGTGGCAGGTGAAATTTTTCTAAGAACAATCAACAGTGTTGCCCACTGACAAAATGGAGTGCTTCATTACGGAGCTGAATAATTAGCTTTATTACTTATTACCAGTCAGAATTAATTGTTTCATTGCTAGTTTGCCAATTGCACCCCTCACGAAATTAATCAAAAGCCAACCCTTCCCACTGTGTTTCTGAAAAGATAGCTGAAACATGATCTAATATGCTAATTCTGGTAATGACACTATTAAAACTTGGTAATGAGGGAAAGACGCAGTGCACCATCTAAGCTCTAAGAATTAGTGGAAAAGATCGTTTTTAAATTTTTAACTGTGGCTGGAGGCAGGCCCCGTGGTCGATCATGTGACCTGTGCTATTTTCCTATCATGTTATGTCACGTGTGTTTACCATCTGTCTGTGCAGGTGTCATGTGTGAATGACCACATGCCTGTCTGACTGCGTGATGAGAATAACCGTGTGTGCATAACCTTGTATTTTTTGTGAATTTGTGGACGTATTCGCTCTGTATATGAGGCTACAGGTGGGACTGAATTCAGTGTCTGGGTGAAGTATACAATGAGTCTGTCATGTGACCAGGCAAATATGCTATTGGTTAGACTCCATTATGTGAGTAAAAATGTTCCTTAACCACTAGCCTGTCATGTGACCAGCCAAATCTGCTATTGGTTAGACTCCATTATGTGAGTAAAAATGTTCCTTATCCACTAGCCTGTCATGTGACCAGCCAAATCTGCTATTGGTTAGACTCCATTATGTGAGTAAAAATGTTCCTTAACCACTAGCCTGTCATGTGACCAGCCAAATCTGCTATTGGTTAGACTCCTTTATATAACTAAAAATGTTGTCATGCAACTAAAAATTTTCTTGTTTGGCGAGAATCTGCCATGTGACTACCAATTTTCTCTGTTGTTAGAAAAAAAGTATAAACCCTAATTACATTAATTGAATACGGAACGCTTGATGGATTACAAAGGCTCAACATAAGAGTTTTACTTCATTAGTAAGTAAAAAATAATTTACAAATCCCATGTAAGTAAGAAACATGCCTGGCTAATGTCAGAACATAAAGTACATTAGTGAATGAACGATGTGCAGTTTAAAAAAGCCCCCATGACCCCAGTGAACTGAGGCGCGCTTGAATGTCTGCGATTACACCCGAGGCCGATGCCGTTGAGTGAGTACGTCAGCCAATAGCATCGCTAACAGAGACTCGGCACAAAATGACACGATCACGCACCAGCCAAAAACCGATGGGCTTAAGATCGCGGCTTGACTGAACAAGGGCCTGTAATGGGCCGGTAGGCCTGGGGACGCTCCTTATCTGCAGCCTCTCTCGGGACTTCTGTCCTGCTGGGAGGCTGAGCCCTGAACTGTCCTGTGAAAGTTGTCCTGCGAAGGCGTGCCTTCACACTGCTGGCACAGCTTGTCAGAAACACGAAACCTTCACACTTGTGCCGCCTAAACGCATTTGCAGCTGATCTGACTTTTACATGATTTTGGGAGGCTGGACATGTTTCTGTTCTCCTTGTGTGAGACACTGTCAGCTCTGGGTTTTGCAGAAATCAAAGCTGGGCGAGGAATATGTGACAGACCTATGTGCCAAGTAGGTTATGTTTAAAAAAATACCCTTGTTTTAATTTGACATAAAACACCAGAAAATAATTTCAGTGTCGCCTTGTTTTTCCTAAACTTTATGATGTTTTGAGCAACACACTTTTGTGCAGGCAGCTGCATTGACACCTTTGGTAGGCAGCCAAATTCGTAAAACTCAAGCAAACATAGTTCATGACGTACTAACAATCGCACATCGGTTGTGGATACAGAAATGTGTGACTGGCCAAACGAGAGCAACTGAAGGGTCGTCTGTTGTTTCTTCTGCAGTCGGTCTAATGCTTTTTGGACCCATCAAGCCCGTCTCTCTCGTCCAGTTCAAAGCACGCATTATGCACTCTCTCTCCTTCCTCCCATTTCGCCAGCCGCCCAAAGGTAAATTTTAGGCAGCAACTGGGAATTCAAAATTGCAGTCGGTGCGGTACGGTGAATTTCCACCCTCTCTTTGCCGTGTTGTTTGCCATCAGTATAAGAGCACCGGGTGGGGGCCGTAGACGCGGCGTGCTGTTTTACTTTCCCCGTTCCCAACCGATTCCTGGAAGAAGGAGCCATATTCTTGTAAAGTGTTTTCACTGTGGACGTCTTAATAAAAGCAAAATCTAAATATTACAGCTTCACATGCTGCACCTAAACGTTCATTCACCACAAAGTGGAGTCTGTGGTCGAGTATTGTGCCCATCGATCACCATTCACAAACACAGGAGAGCAGGGTTTTTAAATATTGGGTAAACATCTGCCAGTTTGTGATTTGTACCTCTGGTTATTGCCATGCATGGCCTGAAGCTTTCAAAGAGTCTGAATGAACGCTGGTCTCTCTAGTTGTCTCGGTTCAGGGGTTGGAGGAGTAGGGAGGTCAAAAGATGTGAATAACAAAGCAGCAGACTGGTTTGTGGAATCTGCTCTGAATCTGAGTTAGGTTAACTCCCTACCCTTAGCTTTTTCATAAACACTCACACAGCAGGAAGACAATACATCCACAGTCGTGGAAAAGCTGCTTTTTCCAGGATCAAAACCAGGTCTCATGTGGTAGGCGAGAAATCTACCACTGAGCCATGAATGCAGCCAAAAAGGCTTTTAGAACTAGTGAAAATTTTATTGGAAAAAATGTATATAATACAAACACGCAAGTGTATATAACAGTACTATACTCAAGGGTCACCTTTCAGCTATGGTAAGCAAAACTGTGTAAAGAATAAATGGCGAAACGTCCCTTTGCGTGTTGATGAAGAGGAACACCTCAACTGAAGTCACCCCAGCCGTTAACCGTTCTCTTGTGCTGACTCTCCGCAAAACAGAATTCATCCGCGCATTTTTCTATTTGTCTGGGTAATAGGTTCTCAAACGCACACAATAAAGCCATGTCGGTTACAATCGAGGCAAACAGCGTGAGATGTGTCGAGCCTGGGGACCGTCTCACCCCGGATCAGGGGGGAGTTTTGTGAGAAGCGATTACATAATAAACCATTTTATTCATAGGTTCTCGGCGCACGTTCTCGAAAGCACTAACGGTCTCGTGAAGAGCCGTGCCGGGAATTTTGTTGCAAGAACTTCACGTGTTCTTTAAAATGGATTGTTGAACCTGGTTCTTTGCAGTTTGCATGGTCTTAGAATAATGTTTTTCTTTTACAGAAAAATGTTTTGTGAGAGGAGAGATAGGAATGTCTGAGAACATCAGTATCTAAATAGGTGTGAATGTGTTGAGTTGTATGCACCACCCATGTGGTAAGATGAAAATGAAAAATACTTTTCTTGTCTTTTACAGTATCACGGGCATTTCTACTACAGCAGTAAGTCCAACAGTTCAAATGCAGCAAGAGAGGAAAATTTAATTTTTGCATTTATAGCACGAATTCCCGCACGTTTTCAATTCCAGATCAGAAATTTCCCCCCTAAGCCACTTTACATACCATGCACGGAAGGTGTGAGATGATTTTTTTTAAGGTCCGGTGAACAAAACTAATGCCTGACATGTTTGCAGAAAGATGGGTTTCACGTTTCGGATCTTCATATTCCCGTGATTGAAAAAGCGAGATAGCCTTTCCCTCAAGATGTTTTCCGCGTGCTATGAAAACTAATTAAAACAAAAACAAAGGAAATGAAGTAGATAACTATTTTCTGCAACATATGGACTTCTCTGTTACCATAGGAACAAGATTCTTGACTTGTAAATTGAGGCATTTGCAAAGACCCTACCCACTTAACTTATTATTTTAGAGACTTATTCCAATAAACCTTATTAGTTTTATGTTGCAATAATAGATGGGAAATGATTAGCGAAGCTAAATTTGATGTGCCTGTATACGACTTAATTGCATTAAATGCAAAAATGGAATTCAAGGTTTGTTGCATATACTGCAGAAACTACTAAATAAACTAACCCTGTGCTTAGCACTACTACAGCCCTCAACGCATTATAACAGGTCGTAATACTCATAAGCCTGAACACCAGCAGTTCACAGCTGCAATGTTAAGTAGACATGACATGGCTTTAAAACTGGAAGCCATGGAAATTTGATTCTGTGTAACAAGAGAGGCAGTCTTTGTCATGAAGCGAGAAGTAGACCCACCACAGAGCTTACAAATGTCAACGCTGTATATATGCCCTTATTATATACTCTCGCTGTTAATTTATTACTTTATCGATCATTTTTATATGGCTATTTAGTACAGTGCATTTCCCAGAAAGGCTGCGTAACGGTACGAGCATTGCCTGAGAAGGACAGGAGGACACACACAACCCAATTTGTCAGCATGGGCGAAATGAAAATTAGTCCCTGACCCCTTATAAGAAATGTTATTGGGAGAGAAATTGTAGGACTGCATGAATGTAATTTTATAAAAGAATATAATCTTAGAATATGAATATTTTATCAAGAGAGCTGTATGACTGTAAGTGCACAAGACATATTAAAAACAGGGGGAGGTTGATTAAGGGCATCTTTCTTGTTTGGATGTTTGACACCTAAGTTGTGGTTAGATTTAACCACATGTTGAGTTGCACTCGTGCCACTGATACACAACTAGCAGCCTAACTTTGATTCCCTCATTTCCTGTTTCCTTTGTTCAGAGCAAGGCTGGTCCCCAACCAGTTTCTATTTGCAGCCTTATGGCCCTGAATCAGTATTAATAGTGAATCAATATTAATTGTGATGTAGCCATCAGAGTTAAACTCGTCTCGTCCCCTCAGGATTTTGTATACTTCGATCAGGATTCTCTTCTGAGGCCTTTGATCAAGTCTGAAGAGGTTTACAGCTTTTCTGCTGCGGCATCTCTTTTAAGCCAAGAATCAATGCTCAGTTTGAAGCTTACTTTAAAACTGCAACATTCCTTTAACATGGAGTCGTAAACAGTATTGCAGCCAGACGTCATGTGATTCTCTTAAAATGTCTTTAGACATAAGATGAGCCACAGTATATCTTTTGGCCCTAGCTCCTTATGTATGTATGTGTGTGTGTGTGTATGTGTGTGTGTGTGTGTGTGTGACTTTGCATGTTTTCCTGCTATTTATTTCAGTTTCTCCTTTATCTTTGTCCCACTGTGTGTTCTGCACTGAGTCACAGGTGGTTTGGAGCCTTTTTATTGAATAAAGTAAGAACAGAAATTTATGTTTTCCTTGCCTACCGTTTAATTTAAATATCGGTAACGTTAAGTTTCGGAGCTCGCTTGGGAACAGCTTCCTTTCAGCATGTTTGAGAATTAAAAACAACACCTGCTTCCCACGCTGAAGAGAAGAACAGAGGATGCTGTTACATCCATTTTCAAATTGTTCATAACTTGCAGCACTGGATTTCTTCAGGATCCACAGAGAAGGAAGACTGGTGTGTTTAATGCACGGTGCACATTTGGACTTTATTGTCAGGGTTAATTAAAAGTATTTTATGAAAAATAAAGAAATTAATTGCCAGCATTCCACCCACTTTCATCCCAGTAAGAGCTGAAATACCCAACAGGATTACGGGCACACGTGACACAGCAAAGGATTTGTACAAAAAAAAAAGCTCATTGTAAACTGCATTACATGCTGCAGAATAGAATTTAGTTGTCATTTGCAACGTAAAAAACAAAATAAATAAATAAACAAATTAATAAATAAAATTACGCGTCATTTCTGATATGGACTCTGCCTCTCGCATTTCGGCTCAGTGCTGCTTTGCTCAGTACAGTGTCATCTCGGTGCTAGATCGATTACGGGGGCAGAGCATACGTCTCATTTATGTCCGTCCCTGTCGCGGGGGTATTAGTAGAGATAAATGCAACGCTTCATTTTCACGAGCCATTACTTCATCCTTTTCCCTTTCTCTCGGCCGCGTTCTTTGTTTCCCTGACGCTGAAGGCAGCGAGCGGCTGACTGATGTGCAGGAGTCGAGGACAGCCTGACGGACAAACCGTAACTCTAATGCTCTCCAGCGGCCCTAAACACATGATCATTTAACATGTTTCTCTCAGTCAAGCTCAAACAGCAGCATTTGGGGCAGGATGAATTACCCTGAATTTCTGTGCATTTTTTGGGTTACTACAGAAAGAGCACTAGGGCACGAT
The DNA here is from genome assembly GCA_025773905.1 of Chitala chitala. Lineage (NCBI taxonomy): Eukaryota > Metazoa > Chordata > Actinopteri > Osteoglossiformes > Notopteridae > Chitala > Chitala chitala. The sequence continues at coordinate 13,545 of JABJVR010003972.1, forward strand.
TTGTGACAGAGCCTATAACATTTGATTGGATGACATGCTTGCCTCATTCTTTCATATTTGTAGTAACATCCCAGCAGGGAATCTAACATGTAACGTGGATACACATCTGGTATGTCAGCCAGTGGTCCAAACCATCAGAGTTAAGCCAGTTAAATTCTTTCCCAGTAAAATCTTGACCAAAGTGGAAGTTATCCATTTTCCATTAAGGTGTTTCACCCTTATATTTAATCAGGATTAAAATGAAATTAATATAAAGTGATATAAAATGATGGGACAAATTATGGTGACGAGGCGGAGGGAAAAACGTGTGCTAAAGAAAGGTCACTACACTGTGCTTTGCGAAACTGATTAGTGTTTGCTCTGTTCTAGTTAATCAGCATCTAGATAAAATTGCTTACGTGCATTTTGTCAAAGTGAAAAAACATAAATGCACCAGACATAAAACAAAGAAAATGTGTAACATAAAAACTGAGCACCACACAAATTTACAAGGCCTTTAAGATAGTAAAAGTTGTTTCACCTCTGCGTGCTGGTACAAGGCCGCAACAGTGCAAGCTTGTAAAGTTTGTGTGTGTGTGTGTGTGTGTGTGTATGTGTGTGTCCATGTTTTTTTTTTTGTTAATGTTCTGAGGCCTCAAAACACAAACGAGTGCGGAGCTCTCTCGCTTGTGAAGAGCAGACCTGGGGACAAACTCTGCCACATGATAAATCACTTCACTTCATCAGGGACACAATTCAAAACTCATCACAATTCTTATGGGTTTAGCAGAAGCCTTTATTACAGGGCAACTTCCATTACAGAGACAAGTTGGATATTTACTGGAGCAATTTTCTCAACCGTGACATTATTTCATTCTTTACTTGCTTGGAGGATGTTCATATCCAGGGCTCCTAACATAGCTCTCAGGTTTACACTCTGCCCCTTAATACTCTGGATACCTACTAAGGCAATTTAGATTAAGTGTCTTGCTCAAAGTAACAGCTGCACTTTAACTGTCTGCCTTCTGGTCATAAGTCTGGCTTCTTAACCATTGCTCAAGTGTGGCAGCCCAGTGGGAAAGGCCAATGTGCCGGCTTTAATCCAGCCGATGTTCAATGATTGGCACAAGACACTGCAGCTTCGGCTAATAATACGAAAACACGTATTTAGCCTGACTATAAAGTAACGGGCAATGAGAATACTGATAGAATATAAATGGTAAGATGCTGGTTTTAGTCTCGTTTTGTGGGCTATTGCTCTGATTAGTTGTGAATGAAAATAAAAGTTTTGTAAAACATTTACTGCTCTGTCTTAATTGTAAATACTTACATTAGTTATATAATCATCCATTTTTATGCGTTTTACACAATTGTCATAGAGCTTCTGAACTACGGGTAGTCGAGACTGACACTGAAATAAAATTACCTTAGAGGGATGAACAGATATGTATCTGTACAGAACTATTCAGATCTTACTGTAGTTGTGCATTATAATATCTGAATTTGAATAATTTTAAATAATTTGAACAATTTTATTCAAAACGAACATTTGATTGCATAATCTTCTTAAATTGCTGACAAATAGAATTTAAAGACTTGAATGCGAAAGTTTACGATTACAGTATATTGACATAAAATTTATAATAGATTATAAAGCTCTCTAAACGTCACAGGAAGATAATAATAATAATAATAATAATAATAATAATAATAATAATAATAATAATTATTATTATTATT
>JABJVR010003973.1:6919-20054 GCA_025773905.1 Chitala chitala
GCTGGTGTTGTGGATATGGACACGGCATCTCACAGCAGAACCAGGCTGGTGTTGTGGATATGGACACGGCATCTCACCAGGCATCTCACAGCAGAACCAGGCTGGTGTTAAACTTATTTTTGCATTCAGGTACAGGCTCTGTCGTGTGCTGTCATGCGAGGGGAGAGACTGGCCTTTGGGGGGGGGGGGGGTGTTTAATCCAGCTTTCCAGTTGATTGAAGGAAAATGGCCTTTTGGCCTGAGATGGCCCCTCTGGCGAGGAACAGAAAGCGTGGTGTGTGCTCGATGAGGTTGGGGAACTGCAGATGTCACGTCTCTGCCTCGAGACTCATGGGGGCTCCATATAAAGCACTTCTCCACCATGATGGGAATCACAGGTGGGGGGCTCTCAGCACTGCTGGGAATTCATACTTGGATCACGTGACAATGCGCTTGAAACGCTGGGTTGCTCAGCACCTTGACCTGCGTGACGTTCACCTGTGCGTTCAACAAGCCGTTGAGCCCAGTGCATGTATGACATGATGGTATACATGTATACTGGTGCCCAAGTCTGTCAAGGGAAAGATACAGAAATTAAACTTTTTTCCCACTGCGTGTTATGTATTTCATATAAATCCAGTTTTCATTTATTATTTAGATTGGATATCCACTGTTAGACCAAGCCCATACGGTAGACAACATGCATATACAATACTATTTTAAAATGTTGTTTATTCTTTTTTGGAAGTAATTAGCTTACATCAAACTGGGAAAATTGTTTGCATGTTCCTATGCCAAGGTGTTGGTGCAGGAGTCTGGCAATTGTGTAATATTCAGCTGTATTCGGCTTGTTTTGCATTTTCTTCTCCGGCAAAGTTGCTCCGTGTCTGTGAAGGATTTAAGGGTTTAACTGGAGCACTGTTCTGCTGTCTCCATGTGAGACACACAAAGTAAAGCTCTCAGGGAGAGAGGTAGATATGTGGGAATCAGGCAGCTGCCTTCCTCACTGAAGCCATTGCTTCCAGAATTGTGCTTGAACCAGATGACTTCCTGTCCTGTTTGGGGTTGCATGAGGGGCGTTGCACAGTCTTTAATTTAACCTGTGTGTTGAGCACTGTTTTAAGTGCTGTTGTTTGAATAATGTATATATCCTGTGCTCAGTGTTCTCCTGCTGCTGTTTGCAACCCAGTTTTCCCAAGGGCTGTCTGTCCATTTGTGTGTGTGTGTGTGTGTGTGTGTGTGTGTTTCTGTCTCTGTCTCTCTCTCTCTCTCTCTGTGTAAAAGAGGAGCTGTGTTATTTTTTCGGGTCTGTAAACCATACTCCTGCAACGTATTATCCAGAACTTTGGTTAGCATTTCCATAAAGCTTGTTTCAATAAATAAAATTAGGCTAAATGTGTCTAAAATCAATACGTGAATGTGTGATATTGTAGGTACACACTGTACTGTATGGTGCGTTTGTAAATATTGCTCACATAGTAGAGTGGAGGTCGATGAAAATGATGTACTGACCAAACTCCCGTCGCCCCACCCTGCTGTTTTATCACAATCCCTTACCCCTTTGCCAAAGAGATTCTGATAAGACCCAATGGTGCTCTGGTAAACCAGCCCTAAACTGAGCCCTGCGAGACGCTTTTCACCAATTTGCACTTTGGTGCGAATTTCAGTTGTGCTAGTGCACATCATAGACATTTAGCTACAACAATGGCAAGGGAAATAACAACTTCTGTCCCATACTGCATTTGTTCACGCAGCTCTGTATGTTGATGCTGTTCTGCTGGCCCGTTCTCCCCGCTCACTGATAACGTCGTCCCGGAGCAAATGTTCCTTCACCACAATGTCTACTTGGTGGACCGGCCTCTGATTTTGTCCCGCCCATTTTCCACCCTGGTTGCGAGCCCCGCGACGTGTCTCAGCCCCGGCATATCGGCTTTCGTTACTCAGACTTACTGCGCTGAAGAGGGACATGTTGATCGCCAGCAAGGGGCACAGGGACAAGCGGGCTCATGCCAGGGTCCTTCTCAAGGTCGTGGATACAGTGGAACTGGCACAGTATGAGACATGCCAGGTACGAGGTCTCACCTCCGATGCCATGCTGCTGAACACTTTGACATGCAGCATCGCTCTGGTCGTGCTGAAAAACGAAAAGTGTTCATTCAAATTATTCATCGCCTTTAACATTTGTTAAATTTCAAAAAGGTTTTAAAGAGCAGTTGCATGCCCCATACCTGGTGTTCGTGTTTGCTGCTGAGGGTTAGAAGTTCGACATGGCCCTGGTGTCGAAACTGGTGAGAAACGTTACTGGAGCGTCTGGGGCATCACGCTCCACTCGGAGCCATCAGAGCTTCCATCTCACATCTACCTGGGCTGTTATGGAATCGACTGCTTGCATCTGCCTTCACTGAGGCAGACTGTTTTTAGTGGACCCCTCTCTGAGCTAGTGCAGAGGCAAACTGTAATCTTGATAAAGTGCTCAGAAAACTTAATTGCGACTCTGTTGACAGTTTCCTGAATAGCAGATGTTGTTCCGCAGGGCTGCCATTTTGAATTAGTGTTGACGCTGTCCCCCCCCCATGTTTACTGTTTATGGTGGTAACCCACACAGAGCCTCAGCAAGGAGAATGCTCACAGTTTTTTTTTTTCCCCCTCAGTGCTACATAAAGCCATTTGACTTCAGATGTGTGAAAAGAGACACGTCCTTACAGCCTACCGCTGAAGGAGGAGTCGGCAGAGCTACACTTTTTATTACTCATGCAGCGATGTCCAGTGTCACCATCAGTGCTACCACTCTGACCGTCACACCGGGCTGCAGTGTTCACTATATATCCATAAACACACACACACACACACACACACACACACACACACACACACACGCACACGTGCACATTATACTGCAGTCTTAATGAGTACAGTACAAAAGTCTTAGTCCAAGGTTTTCTGAGAAAATAGTGTGTATAGCTGTATATTTGTAGAGTAAGTAAGCAGTTACACTGAATAACATAAACACTTATATAATTAATAAATTACAAATTGTGATTTAGCTCTGGGTGGTACCTTCAAATTTTTGACTGGTACTGTGCTTCAAAAAAGGCCTTATTTTGCACAGGAAAAATTATAACTAATTTAACACTGACAGCGTTTATATGAGGTCAGCTGGACGTATATAAACAGTGTTAAATTAACACTGCTGCTGTTATTGTGCAGGTAGGTGTTGAATGGCCACACTTTTTCCACACTCTTCTGTAGGCTGTGAATGTTTCTATTAGAATACATCTTTTACAGTGTAATAGAGCGGGGTTCCTTTTCACTAACATTTGCCAGCATTGCAGGAAGATGGAATGGTGACATTCTCCAGCACTTCATTACCTCACTTTCCACAGCTCAAGTTTATTTCATAATGTTTTATAAATTGCAATATTACCCATATTTTATGGCACTGTTTATAGACAAATAATGGTTTCTAAACCTTACTGCTTTCATGTTTTAAAAATACTATAAATCTGTATATTATTAATAGTTGTCTTGACAGTCATAAATAGTGTTATGTAAATTTTTTGGGTGGCTTAAGACTTTTGTATAATGCTTTTTAAAATTTTAATATATAGGCGATCAGCTATGTATGTAGCGACGTTGGAATGGCGCCTGTGTACACGATTTCTGCTGGACCATGAGATAAAAATAAGAAAAAGGAAAATCTGAACTCAGTACAGTACTGGCATGATTAGACTGAATCTTGGGTCAGTGTAAAGGCACCTGCTTTTATTCAGCAGAGCAGAAAAAAAGCCAGTGTGCAGCTTTGAGCATGTGGTGGTTTTTTTTTGCACAGTGGATACTGGAATGGGGGGGTTGACCTCAGGTACCCCCGCAGGACAGGGTGACAGCTGTAACGGCCTTGCATGGCTGTACTCCTGTAGGAAGTACTGGGTCCTAGTCAGCCTTTTCTTAGCTCCATGGTGTGGAGGGTGTGGCCAGCAGGAAGAGCGCTCTGCCTCTCATGCTTTTAGCAGCCAATCAGGTGCTAGCTCATTTGATATTTTAAAGCCAATGAAGGTGCAGGATTATTACATTTGACTTAAACATTGACTTTCATCAAGGAAGGATTGCCCGTGGTAGGACTTGGTACGCTGGTTCTGATAATACCTTGTGCTGTTGTCCAGGGCAGTATGGCAGTATGGTTGGTGTAGAATAATGTGTTACATGAAAATAAGAGTGGGGGAAGTAATGTTAAAATATTTGCATTTACAATTACTGCAGAGGTACGTCTGTATATAAGGCAATGATGATGCATTTAGCCATGTTAGTATAATAACAGGAAGAAATCTTGTGAAGCTTCCAGGTTCACAGTGAATAAACAGGACTTCTGTTAAAGGCAACACACAATGTCCATGTTGATACTTTCTGATGAAGAGTGACAGAAGTTGCAGAATATCGTGGGATCTTACATGACCGTCCACATGTAAGTAGTTGGGTCTTCAGTGAAGGAGATGGATAGCTTGTGGGATCAACGATAGTCTTTTGTGGTCATGTACATTTGCTACAGAGCTGCAGAGCTCTGTCAGCGAGGTCGTCGAAGTCAGTGAGGTCCTTCTCCTTAATCTAGGGGCCCCAGAGCATGCTGACAGAAGACACCCACATGTGACATGAGAAGGGTGGGGTGACTTTGTCTGTCAGGGGCAGCCTTTGCTCAGACATAAAGCTGTCTTTTACATTGTTTGGCAAAGTGGAAGTTTCAGACCACCAACCCACGCAAAGTACACTGAAGGACGCCGCATTGTACCAAGTCTCTCCGATGGAAAAAAAAAATTTTAATTCCTTCTCTCTAAAAATAAAAATTCAAACGAATTTGATGGTTCTGAAGAGGTACTTCCACGTGTCATTTTTAAAACTAAGCCTGAGGTGAAGAGTTAGTCATGGTTCTGGTTTGTCTTCGAATTTTGTGATGTCATGTTTGGCTGAGCGAGCTGAAAGTGATGTGCATTTAAGCTGCAAACAGAAACGATTATGTGTTACTATGATAGAATAAAAATTACTCACACAGATCATTGGTTCCTCAGTATGTCAACTGTATGCATACTTATGTCCTCAGTATGTCGACCGTACGCATGCCTATGTCCTCAGTATGGCGACTGTATGCATGCTTATGTCCTCAGTATGTTGATAGTACACATGCTTATGTCCTCAGTATGTCGACTGTACGCATGCTTATGTTCTCAGTACGTCGACCGTATGCATGCTTATGTCCTCAGTATGTCGACCTTATACATGCTTATGTCCTCAGTATGTCGACAGTAAACATGCTTATGTCCAGAGCTGTAGAGGCACATGGTTGGTTATGGACAGAGCACCTTTGCTCTGATTTATGGTGGGAAGTGTAAATGAGTGTGACACCTGTCTAAAGCAAATGTGAATGGCATTTTTTTCTTGGACGAAAGCAACGTACAATAGATCAGTCAGCCATGACAACAAGCAGTCAAGGCGGAACCTTGAAAGTCGATCCTACGTTTTCAGCAGTTACCGGTTCTGGTGCTTCGTGTGGGTTATTATGTGGGACTGCTGGGGCAGTTGGGGAGGCTGTCTTTGGCTGAGAGTCCCAGGACAGACTGTGGCAGTGTGGGCTATCGTCTACCCTCTCTCTGCATTCCACTACCCGATAGGATGAGGAAAGAAGAGACGGTACGATGGAGGTGGGGTCCTGTATGTGGTGGATATGGGATCCGCGAGGTATGACAGTTATTTACAGGGTGCTGATTAGCAAGGGAGGGGCCCCTCTGAAAATTCCCCTCTTGAATCTCCCTGGAGCACATTGTTAATCAAAACGTAGCCCCAGCTCGTATTGGCAGAGCGCTGGGCTGTGGCAGGAGGCAGAGCAACCCGAAAAAGGCAACGGACACAACATCTCCAGCAAATTGTCATGGAGACACATGGGCAAGGGTCACATAAAGGGGTCAACACAGCTTCATGCATTCAACAGGCAGCACGCATTTGCTTTGCAATTTTCTTTCACTACATCTCTTTTCAGGTACATTTCAGGCAACATCTGTTTTTGTAAATGTTTATTTTCTTATAATATTAAAGCAGTGATGAAGATTTCCATTAGGTGGGGGGTGCTGAACTTGTTTTGAGGTGCTGAGAATGTAATGGCATAGAACTCATTAACTGCAGTATATGTCCATGCTCCGAAATGGCTGTGCATATATATATATAGTACTGTACTAGGAACATATGCTGATCAGACCAGGGTGGAAAAAGTTAGATTTTCACCATGGTTTCCTGGGTTTTCTGAGACCAAATTGCTGTGTGCCAGGGTTAAGTTGGAGGAGGGAGGATCTCATTAGCCCTGGTACTTTACACTGGCGAAGCCACAGTGAGGAAACTGGTATGTAAATGTGCTGGGCAGAGCCCAAACGAGTCAGAGCTGGGGGCGGTCATGTGTCCTGGACAGGCCTCTGGGAATTCTCAGCCCACTCTGCTGGTCATTTGCTTTCAAGCACAGTGAGATGCTTGAAAAAGCCAGTGCTCCATCCCTCCTGCCCCCCCCCCCATAATTTCTGCCTCCTAGCACCCTTGTTTCATATTGTAAAACAAGGACATACAATAAGCCTTAAAAACATGAATTATGAGTTTAAAACTCGTGGGAAATTTTGGCATAATAAATGTTTAAAGCTCATCTCTTCTTTTATGACAGTAAAATGGAAGACGTCTCTATAAGTTTGAGGGACGTGCCAAGCCAGAGAGTGCTGCTATGCCGCAGTACCAGCGCCCCTCAGCCTACAGTGTCAACGGCAACTGGCTTCGTGGCTGTTTTCCCGCTAACAAAGTCATTTTCACAGATGGTTGTTCACATGAATATTCATGTTCTCCTGCTGGAAAGAATAAAACTTTGCAAAAATAAAGCGATTATCTATTCATAAACTTCCTTTTTAAGTGCACGCCCCTTAATAAGCTGGGGGTCAGGACTGACAGGGAAATGCAAACACTGTGCAGGAAGGCGAGTCGCTTGCGGCCCCAGGCAGTCTCTTATGCTGAAGCATGGCGACGTCTTCTGTGTTTGATTTGAGCGAGTTCAATTCAGCGAGTTAAATTGGACAGGGAAATGTATTGTGAAGCAAGAGGCAACGCAGACCCAGGGTAGTTGATGTCAGCTTTTCAATGAACCATTTTCCCCCCCTCCTCCCAATTCCTTCTGTTCCGCGCATCTCCAGTGCTGCCACTAATTCGTTGTCTCGGCTGCATGTGCGTGGATCTTGAAGGGCTCCGAAATGGCTGTGCAATATCTGTGCTAGCATGCTGACTGTTAATCAGAGAGTGGTAAGGTGGAGGACTCAGGTCTAATGCATTGTGGCAAACGGTGTTATTAATAATGTTCACTTACAAAAAACTTTGTCCATGCACACGAAAGCATCTGATGCCAGCTGTAAATGAGCAGTGCTGTGAAATGGGGCTGTGTAGTGTATGTGATAAGAATGGCCTGCCCGCTTTTCTCTGATCCTGGGCTGAGGCACCATGGAGGACAGTTCCATCGTGATCTGCCCACTCTGATAGCTGAAGACCACTTCCTCCCACAGCATAGCAAGCCTTAGGCCTTGTGTCAAGATTGGGCTCACTTCTAAGCGGTTATCTCCCCGTTTGCCTGCTCACAGCATGCAGTAGCGTTGGGGTGGAGGTGTAAAAAACGGCAGAGATTTAAGCTGGTGGCCCCACACGCATTCTGTTTTCTCTATTCCATCAGACTGGAGCTCTTAATTGGCTGCCACAAGCTCGCGACGGGCTGGTGGTGAGAAATCACCATCAGAATGATGATCTTTTTGCGCTGTCACCAAATGAAATTTGATTCACACAGTGCTACACATTTAGATAAGGAATAGCTTATTGATCCAAGCATCTCATCATGCTATTTGCAGGACGTTTCCAGGCTGCTCTGTCACTGCGGTGTGTGTATGGGGCAGTTCTTTGTACCACACAAACTGTGAATGGGCAGTTCTGGTATTTCAGAAAAGATGTCTAGTACTAAAAGGAAAAGAATGTATAGGAATATGAGTGTGTGTTTTTAATTGTAAATGTCTCATTGCTTATATTCCTAAAGAGAAACACAATAAAAGTGTTTAACCCCAAGCCCATTCATCAGCTTTTCACTGTAAGTTGGGCTGTTCACCCATTTGCATTCAAAATGTTAGGGGTATGGATGTGTGCCTGTAGTTAAAGAGAATGTTGACTTTGACAACAATGGAACAGTACACATAAAACACCTGCTGGGGGTCATACAGTTAACATCTTCAGGTGTGCTTGTGACAGGCACTGTTAGAACCAGTCACTTGATCCATTGAAGTGGAAATGAGCGCAGTTGGAACCAGCGCCTTGCCCAGTCTATGCCGGCCCGCTCAGCGGCTTGGCCTGTGGACAGCGCCCAGGTACAGCCTCTCAGCTGCTCCCATCTGGACAAAGTGCTTCCAGCGTTCTTCTGTGTGACAAGTTGTGCAAGGCGTGAAATGGTAAAAACTTCCGGAACAGATTGGGCCATAGCATCGTCCTTCACGCTCACCAATGGGTAACGGTTTCCCATCTCTTCTGTCATGGCAGCTGGTGGCAGAATCACTGCTGACGTGCTAAACTTATAGCTGGGACTTTTTAGGATGAGTTTTGCATTCAAGTTGGATTGCACAGTGCCTATTCTTTAAAAAACCTTGCATCTGTGTTGAAAGAGTATTGAATTCTCGTATTGTTTGACATACACTACATCAGAGGGAGAGACGTCTTTTCATTAGGCCCTACAATGAGGACTAAGAATCTCCATTCACACGGAAAATGGAAAACGGTCTGGAGCTGATTCAGACAGCGAATGGCGGTTGCTGTTTCAGCTGTGAAATTCTGTTCAAGCCCCTGCTAATTATTACACATTGCCATTGGAGGGAATGACAAACCATGAATTATACATTAACCCAAAATGTAACAGTTTCACCACTGTTTCCAGTATAGACTGCTCTTCTACGAGGTCTGTAAAAGGTATGTTGACCTAAATCTGACTGTTCAGGTTAAGTATGCCGAGTTGTAGGTCTTTAATAGCTGGACAAACCTGAGAGCTTAGTGGTTACACAGAACAGGTGATTCCCATACCTTTAAATAGTGTCTCACTCACGGTGCCAGCACTTGGGAAAATTACACTCTTAACTCTGGAGTTATGCAAATGAGGCAGAAGACATAGCCAACATGACTGTAAATTTCTCCATGTTTAGGTGAACACTTATGCAGTACTGTGGATTGATGGTTCTTTAGATGTAAATGATTTGTAATTGAAACTCGTCCAATTACTTGCCACATCTCAACCCCTCTCAGGTCTCTGTCTGTAGGGAACAGGTCTGTGGGGTCAGTTGATGACCATGAACAGAATCTCCCCGCTCACCTACAAATTGGGCACCTTGGAAAACAGACATGCTCTACAGAGCTTGAGAAGCGGAGAGACACCTTGCTGCATTGGGTTGAATGGTCCATTTGAAACCAGAGCATTGGTATGGATTTACAAAAGTATCCGCACTGTAGTGCAATCTGAGGGCATCTGTGTGATCCCAGGGAACATGTTATTACCGCTGTGGCTGAAGTCCCGAGGAAATCATTCTTGTTTGCACAGGGTATGTGAGTAGCAGTTGGGCAAAGTGCCTCCTTCAGTTGTACTCCACGCCCACATTCCTTCTGTGGCACCGCTGACAGTAATGGGAGAGTGCGTAAATAAGCGCCGCATTATTAGCAAAGATTCCGCTAACTGCTGACTAAGATTATGTTGTTGCATGGAAGACGGGATGTTTCTGGAAATCTCTCTTGGTGATGAGAAATGCAGTCAATGAGTGGAATGTACGCGAGTGATTATGCTGGCTCACGATGCAATCGTTTTAATACTGCGTGATGTAGATTTGCCACTGTAGTAATACAAACCAAATGGACTAACAGATTATAAAAATGGATTCTGTATCTTCTTCCATTTTGCTTGGAATTACAGAACACTTTGCACTAGCCTTGGTATAAAGGCCAACCTATCGTTATAACTACAGACTTTAATTTTAGCCAGCGTTTGTTTGATTGTGTGTTCATCTGTTTGTTCGTTCATGCATTCGTTTGCAATTTCCCAGTTCAGGGTCAGGGGTATCTTGAAGTGTATTCCAGAGAATGCAGAGTGTGAGACGGGCCACATCCCTCACAGGACACGCAACATGCACACACAACACACGCACAAACATGCGTGAACGCACACATCACATGGCCTCTGTATTGTCGTCAGCCATTACATTGAGATGCAGACCTAAACACCATACAAGCTGTGAAAGTACAATTGTTGGTGCTGTTCTGCCGGTGGTAACAGGAGGTGGATCAGCTCTGATAAAGCTTCCTAAAAAGGCCTTTTCTCCTTTCTGCAGAAGTTAAGTCAAACCAGACTGTGCTGACTGCTGCTTCATTGCCTACTTCTGTCACGTTCCCCAAAATGAAGCCATTGCGGAGCTACGTCACTTATCCCTACTGTTTAGGCAGCTGTGGAAATGTTAGCCCTTATCATCAGACATTACATTCAGCACATTTAGTCATTATCATTCTGTTACATTCTGTGCGTTTGAGAATATCTCCTTTCATAACGACAGAGAGCAAACGGCTGTGTGGGGAGAGAGGAAAAAAAAATTTGCTGATCTGAGAACCGAGGAGGACAAAAAGATCAGCAGATTCCTGAGCTGTGAGCCGGGGAGGGCAGGAGGGAGCCATGCTGTACTGGACCCGAAGGGGACGAGTCTTCCACCTGATAGTCAGCCTGCCCCTTCTCACGCAGGGCCGCTTGCCACCTGACCTGACGCTTTCTTTGCACGTCACGTGTCTGATGTTTCCCGGGAGAATCGCGAGCCGTCCCTGGCGACCGGAGGGTGCAGCAGCATGTCGGCATGTAGGATCGGCTTTACGGTACGCGATGGAACAGCTGACGGGCGGATAAGACCGGGGAAGCACAAGGCAGACCGAAATAAAGCCGTCAGAAGTGCACTGTGCGGACGCCGCGGAAAGTGCCGGCCGTGTAAATGAGGGTTAGTGATTTATCGCTGCTGCAGAGGTCAGCAACAAGTCAGCTGAGCACGCTGTGACCAGGTGGCCGGGGACAAAGAGGACGTTACCTCTGGAGTGCTGTGAATACGCAGCTCTGCTGCAAGTAGTTCGGGGGCGTTCTGAACCTACAGCAGATGGGTTAGAGAAGTGCCACTGTGCAGGTTTGTTTTTACCAGTTTGTGCTCAAGATGACATGGTGTGTGATTGTGTTGCTGTGTCAGTGACGTCATGGGCACGAGGACATTCTGGACATTTTACACAAAAGCGGCCATTTTGTACTGCTCTTGTGCGGAAACACCCGAGTGACTGTGGTCCTGTTGGAAGTTTTGGAATCAGTACATTATCTTAATGCATCTTTCCAGACATATCTACAAGCCTTCAGATTGTGGGTCTAGTCTTCGTGGGGGGAGAGGGGGGTCTTGGGAAAAGTGAGAAAGTGAGGATGATGGGAAAGAAATAATGTCCTAACTTTCATAAAATATCAAACATATAAATTTATATATATTTTTTGTAATCAGGAATCTATTCAGTTCAATTTATTTATATAGCGCCTTTTACAACAATGTGCTTCAAAGTGCTTTACAGAATAAATTGCAGATGTTAAAGAATAAACAGTAGGAATAAATACAAATGAAGCCAGACAACAGCGGAGGAGAGGAACCAAAAACTCCACACTGTGAAGAAAAAACCTGTGGGGGCCCAAGGTTGACTGGCTGCCCAGCCCTTTCTGGGCAATTTTTTTTTTTTTACTTCACTGAGATGTGTATTTTTAATTTTGTAGAACAAATCATACATATTTTATACTGTTACAAATCAAGGGAACAGGCAGAACTTGAACGTGGCCTAGATGGGAGGCTTAATCACTGAGCCAAAGACTCAACTCCCCCAAATAGCCCTGTAAACCTGAGGTTAGTTTGCACCATGATGATGTAACAAAAGTTGGGAAAATTAGCTATGAAAAAGTCTAGTTTGGACTTTTTGTCACGTTTGCCACCTGATTCTTTGTCTCTCAGCAGTTTTACGCAATGGGAAGAGGAACTTCCCTTTAATTTGGACGTCTTTTTAATTCTGCTAAAGTAGGGGTGTTTTAAATCCACCAAACAGGGTTTTTTTCTTTTCAGTTCTCCAGAGGAAGAGTGATACTCAGGTCATAGAGATCAATTTCTGTGCTACCAGTTTTGTGGACTCTAGCTATTCTTCATGAGAACCCCTTTGTTAACTGACTGGACTCTTGAAATCATAACAGATATTTTTACCTAATTTTCACTGTCTTATGTGAGATTGTTTTGGGATGCTAAAAAAGTACCAGGACATTTGAAAGGCAAGTTTTTTTGTACCTTTTAAATAATAATTTAGTTATTACCTAGAACTCTCAGCGCATGGAAGACATTTGACCTCAAAATGTCCATTTCCTTTCTCATATTAACTTTGCTGGCCAGCCCATACATGATGCTAACACGTTTTAGCAGCAAGCTTTGATCAGCAGGGAACATGTCCCTGGTGTGAACACGTCATCTTTAAAAAAAAAACATTAAAACTTAGTTTATGCTCTAAGGAAGCTAACATTTAACAATGTTTAAGGTGAATGCTGAACTTATATGTGTTTGGACTGTTGGTCTGCTGTCATTATAAATATTTGATAGTTTCAGAAAGTCACTGATAAAATTCAACTATGTTCCTGTGGACTAGAGTGTTACCTTTTATTGTTACCTTAAGAGCAAAGTAATACTTACTGTTTAACTGAATCTCCAGTTTTGAGTGCAGCAAAACATTTTGAGCTCTTTACACCTAAGCATCAATTGCCAACCAACATCTGATGACCAGTTTATAATTACTGTGTCAATACATTAATTTTTAACGAAAAGTTTGACAGCGGAGATCACATCGTGTCATCACATTAACAGTGTAATTACTTTGATATGTTGACCACCTAAATATAATGTCATTTGTCTAATTAAAAATGTCTGGAATGATTTATGTCTCAATTTTTATTTATGGTTTTCAACATTTCACCAGTGATTTGTTAATAAAACTGTAATGGCATATGAGCTTGACAAATTTAATATTGTTAAACTGTTGGACC
>JABJVR010003973.1:20154-52403 GCA_025773905.1 Chitala chitala
ATTTCACCAGTGATTTGTTAATAAAACTGTAATGGCATATGAGCTTGACAAATTTAATATTGTTAAACTGTTGGACCTGTTGCTGGACCCGGTGCTGGAGCTGGTGTTGGACCTGATGCTGAATTTGGTGCTGATGTGGGTTCCAGTCCACATGCTTAGCGCAGGTTCGGCCCATTGTGTAAGAACACACACAAGGGTGTGAGCATAATATCAGTCAGTGTGACCACTTCATTCCTAACCTCCACGGTAATTTACAAGGCCAGTCCAGCTGTCACGTTAACCTACCCCCTCTCCCGACCCCCCCACTCTCTCGTTCATGAAACACGGTGTGGAATAATTAATGCAGTTGTGGAGTCCTCCCTCTTTCCTGACACACTTGACTCCATTTAATAAATGATGCTCCATATTTCCCCATTCATTATAATGTCATTAGGACGTATTAATTCCCCTACTGGTTTAACCTTTAGCTCAGTTGTCCACGGCGACCCCTTGCTTCAGTTCACTTACTCGGCGCCTCTTCCACGCCTCTCAGGCATAGGGTCCTGTGTTGAGGCCTGGTGTAGAGCAAGCAGTCTGAAGACAAATGGACATAAGCTCTTTAAGTTTGCATGCTCTGATAGCCCCCTGCCCCTCCTGCACTCCCTTGTCTTCTCCTGCTTCTTTAATTTGGCTCCTCTGCCCATCTGATGCTAATAAATGAGGACGGGGCTGTCGGCCACTGTCGGGAGACCCCTGGCAGGTCCGGCCATCACGCTGTGGCCCCCAGACCTTGCATGCTCCAATCAGAGACGTGCGGCTGGGTGAAGAAGGCACCCCTGGAGCTCCTTACACCACCGGCATCTATTAATAAAAGTAAACACCTCGCTGATGAGGTGTAATGAGCTTCCCTACAGCTGTGTGTTGCTCAGTGAACCTGGATGAGCATTATACACCACACCACACAGTAGCAGTTCCACGGGTTGCTCTTCCTGATAGGGCCAAGCTGTTTGATGTGCTTTTATATGATCCGTGCAGTCTGGTCGGCCATGCTACGCATTTTGCTGTGCGTCTCATTGAAACGCAAGGCTTCCCGAGTGTCTGGTAATGGCAGGGATCGGTGGCTATTATGAATACTTTTGATCAGGTCGTGGAAGTATTTTGTATATACCTGGTTGTGTGCGTTGTCCATTTGGGAACCTTTCTGGGGTTTAGCTGTTTGCTATGCTGCCCCATCACAGTGATTGTACTCTGGGCTGGGTGTGGTCTTGTGAGTGGCACATCTCTGTCCCATGGGGGTGTGGGTTTATTGGGGGCATCACACACTTGATATTGTTCATATTGGCTGGAAGATTTGAGAGTGGCGGGGGTGCTGCTGTTTCATGTACGTGGTCAGTTCAATGGGTCCAGGTGTACACATCCTACAAATTTAAATTTTTTATCTAGATTAGCAGGTGGCAAGTTTCACACAACAGTCATAAGAGGGAACAGACAATGGCGCTCAGCGTGTAAAACCAAAGTGTCAACGATCTTTCTGCTTTGTAAATTTTTTTTTTTATAGATTTGCATACGACAGAGTTAGTTTCGTATATTTGCAATGGATCCAACATTATTATTAGAAAACAAACTATTTAAACGTTCATCATGCACGTACTGGCCGTACATTGAGTATGGGATGTGTATGTGCAAAAGCAACGAATCATTAAGGACCTACAGAAATGTAACTTTGTATATAGTATAAAACTTAACCGAACATTTGTACTGATGTTTGGTCATTTAAATATGATAGGAAAGTGTAAAAGCCTGCATTTTATTTATTTGGTTTTAGGCCATATACAAGCTGTGGTTGAAAACATTGTGCTCTTACTGATGGTGCTGCTGTGGAAAGGTCAAGGCAGCCTGGTGTATTTCTCAGACCATGAGGCTGGACTTCAGTCTCTTGAAGGGGATGAATTCATCTTATTATAAATTGTTTGTATTTTTAAATTGCAGACATGTGTTTTGATGTGCCTAATGGAGTAAAACACAGATGATTCGTACAATGGTTGGGTTTGGGTCAAGAGAACGGCTCTAGTTGTGAAAAATAAATGTGGAACTATGTCATTTACAGACATTTTATGTATTTTCTGTTTTTAAAGCTTATTTGCTGTAAACAAAAGTGGTCAAGTATTATTGTCATTCTTATAAATTGATCAACAACAAGAGTCCTTCTTGGCTTAAGAACCACCTAAGATTCTGCTATTTCAGTTTGTATTAAAAAGTTGAAACAGTCCCATGAGGATGCAATGAACACTAAATGTGATTTCTTAGTGCAGTCTTTCAGCATGACAACTATTGTTATATCTGGACCAAATCACCTGCTCAAAAAAAAAAAAAAAAATTTAAGACTTGCATAAGCACTAAAAAAAGTAAAAATTTTCAAATCCTGCAAGTGACTGTACTGGTTTCAGGTGGTGGTATTAGACAGAAGAGTCCATTAATTTTTCATGAATATCTACATCTCTGAAAGCCTTCCACAGATATGCAGTAACATTTGATGTACCTACCGAGCTCTTCTGAGTGAAAACTTCATTTGGCCTCCCCAAAACCGGCAACGCAGCTGTACACACTTGCCTGAATGTTTACTGCAAGCGCCTGAAATTCTTGTCAAGTTTTGTCACGGAGAACTTAATCTGCTGCACACGCATTTTATCATTTTTTCCTCTCTGGATTGGTCCAAATGGAGCTCTGTTTTCAGTTGAAAGGCTTACTGGGATGCTTTGAGCGATGGATGTACCTGGTCCACTCTCAGATCAGCGAGACCGTCCCTACCTCCCTTATAGTCCTGCCAGAGAACCGCTATGCTCCTGCTGGCCCCTGGTCTGGTGCTCAGCAGTCAGTCACAGACTGTCACGTCTGCCTTTCATGTTGGTGCCATTTTGTTGTTGGATTAAAACCCTTTTCCTTCAGCTCTAATGCCACTGTAATTAATTTGCACTTTTCCGATTGCCGCTAAGCCCTGATACATATTCCAATGCGTGCGTCACGTTCCTCGTGACAGGGACTGCATTGCTGAGATTTAATTATTCTCCCAGAAGGAACAGCATGTTTATATGGGATTCGCTGTCCTCCTCTTGCATGTTATAATTCAGGAACGTGTATCATACACGAGCAAAAGAGGACACACGAACAGGACATAAAATGCATCAGGAGAAGAATGCTGTGCTTGGCGTGCATATGAAAGTTGATGGTTTTGGAACACCTGCTCCACAAGAACAAGGGGTCGTCAGCAGGTTTAAGGCACCACGACTCTCCTGCCATCAGCAGCAGGTGCATGAAATGCACTTAGAAGACCTGCATAGTGACTTGTCTCATTATGCTATAACTATGTACCAGATCTGCTGCTGCTTGGGTAAGATATTATATTGTGATACCATTACACTCTCGGTTAGTTCCCAAGCAAAAGAATTTTTAATCTTGAACATTCTAATATTATAAAGAGACCACTTAAAGTTCTAAAAATACTTTGTAGCTTTAATTAATTTAATTAACGGTTAAATTTCACTAATGACACATTTGGAGAACTGTAACTTCCAGTAGTATACGCCCATAGTGATGCAGTTTTACCTGCACGAACAGCCAGCTTCACTGAGATATAACAGTTGCTCATTGGCAGAAAAAATACCTATACCCTTATCACTGATTAGCTGTCAGTCCTCCCACATTTCCGTTGTCACCTCCAGAGGCTGATGAAACGTGCCCATGCATTCACATCGTACTGTAAAGTTATATCATATTGGGGAACTCATTTTGTAACGGAATGGGGAAAAATCTATGGGGAAGCTGTCATAATGTGGAGGTTTACTGTAAATTTACCAGTTGCGATGTTGCTCTTGTAAGACCAGCAGTAACTGGTTCAGTAAAAGACAATTGTTTCTGTTTATTACTCATCTTGGAATGGTACCGTTTTGTATTGTGCGCCATATGTTTTATGGTAAAACCGTTTTGCTCTGTGCAGCGTGACCCCACTGATGTTGTAAAAATACGTTTGTGTCAGGTTTTGGTTAATGGTTTTGAAAATGCAGTTTTCATGTATCTACATTTATTGCTGCCTGTGTGGAGGATTCAGTAGTATGGGATTAATTAGCTTGCATGGTTAAGTTAACTTTGCTCAGCAATTGAAACTGGTTTCTTAGGCATTTTCTCAGGCACATAGAAATGGTGGGAATTGTGGAGTTAAAATAGGCTTAAACAGCTGTCCTGGAAAACTGGATGCAGTACTTTTTACAGGTGTGTGAACAGACAGTGTCAGTAATAATAAAACAAAATTGTCAACAATACTCAGAACCAAATGTATCCTCCTTGTTTTGAACACAGTGCATCTGTTCCATATTAAGTATGCAGTAGCTGAGGTACATTTTAAGGACAAGTCAATGTATTTGTTTTGAGGCAAATTTAAGTTGTCAGTTGATATAAAATGATATTATCTGCAGTGTTTTAAAGGAGACAAACCTGCTTCTAGTGCAGTTGTTTTGATGTAGTGTGGGACAATTTACACTGAACTGCAGGACGCGCCATATCGTGTGCACAAATGCAGTGGCACGTTTTTTTCTTTGAGATGAAATGATTGAGCAATGCATCCATCTCCTTTTTAGTTGCAGAAAGGTCATGGTTTTTCTCATCAGTGACTTTTTAAGTGCAGGGAAATGCAGAACATGCACAGAGCACGTGAACATGTGCCATGCAGCTGAACATGCACAGTGCACGTGAACATGTGCCATGCAGCTGAACATGCACAGTGCACGTGAACATGTGCCATGCAGCTGAACATGCACAGTGCACGTGAACATGTGCTATGCAGCTGAACATGCACAGAGCACGTGAACATGTGCTATGCAGCTGAACATGCACAGTGCAGTAGTGGGTGTACAAAACATTGAGCTCCGTGACCTTTCTTTTAATTTAATTGGTTTTTACTGGAGTGTTTTGTACCATTTTTGGTTTTTACTATCCCTGCATATCACAGAGATCTATGCAATGAGGCAGCATGAGTTTCGAATTGATTGCTCACTGCCTCAATATAAGATCCCAAGACATTATATAGAATGTAAGGCAAATACAATGTTTAGAAAAATATTTTAGAACATGATGTAAAACTACATTTAGACATGTGACATTTAAATAATATGTCTCCAGAACAGAAAAATATAAGAAAATATAGATTTAATGAATTGATTTTGGTTATGTTTCTTCTTTTGAATGAAATATGAAAAGATCAGACATACCTTCTTATCAGGAACCGATCAAGAATTTAATAATGTTCCCAAAAATTACACTCCCAGATTGCTTTCTTTTAATATTGACAGCGAACTGTATGGTCTCATTAAGATAACACACATGCCTATAGTTACGAAAAGTTTTTTTGTACAGGTTGCTGTGTTTGTTTACCATCAGCAAAAAGTAACTTTAAAGGAGCATTGATTTAGTGTAGTCTATAACTTTAATGCAACATCACTTGGTTTCTGTTTATGCTGGACTGCAGCAAAGTTGTGTCTGACTAATGCGATTTTAGCAGCATGGCTACAGAGTGTAGCGTCCTTTAATCAAACCAGATTAGTTCCAGCAACGTTGTAGAGGCAAGGGTCAGATGTTAGTGGGGATTTAAAAAAAAAAGAAAAAAAAAATTGTGATTTTTTTTTTATAACATGTTAAGAATATGTAAGCGCTTAAGAATAGTTAGAGAAATGCGTGGACTTTCCTGTGCATACTCAGTGACTGCATTTAAAGATAATCTCTGTCTAGATTCAGTGTCATTCATGTAAAGTCTGTGTTTTCTGCCGTAGAGACGCTTCAGTCGCGTTGAGTTTGTGTGGCTGTGTGTATCTCCTGCGGACCATTTCCCGATTCATTCAGTTCACTTGTGACTTTGCTGTTAATGGAAAGAACCAGTTATCATTGTCCATAAAGAGGAAAGCCCATCGTGTTTTAATTACTTTGTTGCATGACTTGAGTTAAATAATCCTATATGCGGCCACTTTAAAAACATAAATGAAACATACACAGAAAACTAAAAATCTGTAAGTGAGGCGCATCGAGTGATCTGTCTTTTCAGCTTTGTTTATCAGAGGGGCTTTTGATGTCTCTCTCTTTTTTTATTGTCTTGTTTAAAGTGTCCCTTTACATGCCTTTGGTAATCCAGATAGATGGTACACGCCGATGGATGTTGAAGCCGTACGCACCTCGTTTGGAACAGGTATAAATCAAAGAAGACAAGCCGTGGAGATAAAGGGTAGCCCAGGCTCTGGTGCGGTGTCCCTGCCGCGGCGCCCATCTAATAAGATGGGGAATGGGGCACCCCGTACCGGGATACCAACCGAATGCTTTATTTACCAGTGCAACGGCCCGATTGGGAGCCGGACAGGCCAAGCCGCGCGGGACAGCTTGTCTAATGAAAGAGATTCTAAAATGTGCTTTTTTGTTTTGCACGTATATCGTATAAGACCAGAAACGCATCAGCTAGTAATGGACTCAGATTAACTCTATAAGGAGGCTTTGGGTCAGTGTACTTCACGTGAGTGTACACAAGGTACAGAGATAGAGCCAGGCATTTCAAACTGTGCTCGGACAACAGGCAGATGTGCAACTGCCCCGTTACTGTATCTTCATGCATTCACATGCATGCACCTAGGACACTGCAAATCAGTCAGTTCAGTTCTCCTTCAGTGTGCCTCCAAGGTTACACACGGTACAACTGCATCGTCCCACTTTTTCCTGTGTAAACTGATGTTAGGTTTCTGCAGTTTATGGGAAACTTCATCCGTTTCAATGTTTGCTTTTTGTGTTAACTTTTGGATACTGTTGGCCGTGTTTCACTTGAAGGTTTCGTGTTAAGCACGGTTTTGTTATAATTAATGATCTTAGCACAACAGTACTGTTTGCGTTTGTAATTTGACTACAGAAAGTACTTGGTGGTTATCAAGTGCTTTACCTACAGCTTGAGAGTACAAATGAAGATCTAGCAAACCTCGACAATGCAAACAGATGCGATATTATGGCATCACAGCAATTTTACATCTCTCCTTTTTGTGCTGCATATTTGATACTTGATGGAAATTCAAAGGGTTTTTATGTTTTCTAACTCTACACCTGCAATTCTCTGATAAAAGCGTTAAACGGGGAACACAAGGTTATCAGATAACAGAAATCTTCATAAAAGTTATCAAGCCTTGATGAAATAAAGGAATGCATTAATCCCCAATGTTCAGAACAGATAGAGTTGACCTTAATTTAAATGATATTCACGAAAGAAGGAATTTCAGCTTCCTTGTGTTACGTGCCTGAAAGTCCAATAAGCCTGCAAATAAATCTTCAAAATGATTAAGAAAATATTCACGCAGAGTAGTGGCTTGAAGTCAGGTGCTATGTAATCTTTACTTGAAGGACTTGCGTCAGCAGTAATGTGATAAGACAGTGGACCTACTAACAAAGTGGCGGTAACACCTGTGAACATTATCATTGCTAGGCACCTTTTAGTTTGATGGTTTTACAAAACATTTTGCATACTGGTCTGACTTGCTTCTGTTAAATTAGGAAAAATGACACTTCTTGACAGAAAAATAGCTCTTGATTGTGTGTATATTATATATATACATATATATATATATAAAGCTAATAAGTGTTGAGTGCTTTGATTTATTATGGGTAGCAGGGTCATTGTTTAAGAAAGAACAATATGCACATAAATACTGCACGCCTATTGTATTGCTGTAGGATACAAGACATCATAAAATATTTCTGATTTACAGGTTCGGTTATAATTTCTGTGCATTCTGTGAAATTAATAAGCACAGGGAAAAGGTCCCTTGTAGAACTGGATCGAGAAACAGTAAAAAGACCTTTGCTGACATATGGTAATTCACACTGTTCCAGGACCAGACCAGGATATTGTACCATTAGTGGTTCAATTTCAAATGTAAAAACCTAATAATTGACATGTCAAAAACTATTATGAAATTCCATTTTATTTCCCTATATGTATGAACACCTTTCTTGGGAAGAAAAAAAAACCCTCAATAACACCAAAGAAGGAAATCTCCTAAAACCGTGCCATTTTGTCTAATCGAGCTGTCTATCTAAGTCTTAGAGATGTCATGAGGAGGAGAACGCATTTGCGTTACTTCCATTTCATTTCCAGACCTCCAGTGGGCGCTGTCATGTTCCCAAATGGTCTCGCACAGCGTTTCGCAGGCTGAAGCCTGCTTTGTGGAGAACGGTTTGGCGGTTGGCCGAGCATCCTTTAGGAAACGCGGCGCAGTGTCAGTCTGAGGCACAGCTTCATTCTGCTGCCAGACATCAGATATCCGCCTTTGTACTCCGGACAGACCCGCACAAGAAACGTAATTTATTGCTGATAATATTTACGTTACGTGTAAGTGTTAAAAACAAGGAAAGTTTAACATACTGTTGCCTGTCACTCATATAAAAGTAAAACGTTATAAATGCACTCGAGCTGACTGCGGAAAGTACCTTTCTCAAGGTTTCCTAATCAGGGAGCCAGCTTTGGCTTCACGGTAACGGTAGTGTGAAGCTCAGACACGCGTCCGTCTGTTTGATCCCCTCGGCTGTTTGACTTCAGCTACCACGTGGCTCTAGGAGCCGAAACAAAGGTGGGCGGTGAGCTGAGCCCTTGTGCAGGATGCTGCATCGCGTCATTTGAATTATCCCCAGAAGCCGAAAGAAATGTTCTCAGCTGTTGTGATTACGGAAGTAAAAACAAAGCACATTAATTAGGAGGCACGTATCTGAAAATACCTGGGCTGGAGACTGCTGGAGTAATTAAGACAGCACCTGCGGTAACGAGCAAGCGATTTGATGAGGGTGTCAGAGATTAACTAAACCGTCTTGGCACAGCAACAATTACTGTTAAATCTCAGAGTTGGCCAATTTTCAATTTGTCCTTTGGGAGTTTTTCTGTTGAAAATTATCTCGGCAACAATCCCAACCATGTGTTTTTGCAACATTCTTCCTGCATCGTAAGCTGTTATGACTGTATGTTTACCTTTTTGCCATATGTCTTAATTTGTCATTTCAACGCCTGACATAGAGGTCTTTTCTGATTTGTCGGTAAATGAAAAGAAAAATTATTCTTTAGATGATAAAATTAGCATGATAAAACCAATATGATGAGTTTTAATGCAACTAAACAGCAAAGTAACCTTTTGGTAATCTCCTTGCTAATACATTTAAGAGCTATTTCAGGAGGATGTGTCTGAAGGCATTAAAATGACAAAGCCGTAGTGGAAGATGTTGGAGAGAGAATTTAATATGTGGATTCTCAAATTGGTAATGTATGGCTGTATACATCGTGATGGGTAAACTGATTTTTATCTGGAACTGGTAGTACATGTCAGGGCTGCATGGCGTTTCAGATGAAGCATCGCTTGAAGCCAAATAGGCATTAATGGCTAGTGATTTGTGACTGGCCCCACCCATGTCTGAAGATGGCATGGAATCCTTGGAACCCCATGACTTTTCCCACCCGTTTATGTAATATACAGTGTGTATATATGGATTATAGCAAGGACAAAGATGAGTACCTGGTGTTAATTAAACAGATACCTCCCCCCAAAAAATGCCTGCCACCTCAAACAAGTCCTGAATGAGACATTCAGTTTTCACCACACTGCTGCCTGTCAGTCACGACTTTGATTTCAGTTTTTAAAAAACGCTGATACATCTTTAATGTATATTTATAACCTGGAAGTGAATCAGTGCAGCCAAATTACTTGGCGATGTTAGCGTCACGGTTAACGAATGACTCGATTTCTGATTGATGCCGCTTTCCCCTTGTGTGTCTGTAAATGGCTCTCATGGGATGAGCGATGTGAATTTGTCCCTTTGACTGTGGCACCAGCGTGAGTGACATTTGAGAGGCCATACCGGCTGTCACGGTGCATTTGATTTCTCTCTTCATGGAACATTTTCCATTGTTGGCACCTTTTTTCATAGAGGACCTTTTTTTTTCTATAGCGTGAATGCATCCGGTTCAAAATTAGCAATTCATATTTACCTCTGCCGTCCTTGCAATACACTGTGGGATGTTCATTATTCTTTTGAGGCACTGAGAAAAATGACGGAAGTCATGGGTGGTTGTTGGGGGGGGGGGGTGAAAATGGTCAAAAATGATTCCCTTTAGCTTCGGCTGGGTGCTCTGGGGATCCGTATTTCATTTCGCCCAGCGTGGATGTGGACGTCGAGGAGCTGGAGGTGTGGATTGAGCTGACAGTCGTTTCTGCTGACACCCTGGCGGGGAGCTCTCGCCTGCAGGGGAAGCACTGTGCCAGTCTCGGGAATCGGGCGGCTCACGCGTGAGCCAGGCATCTCCGCAAACCGCCCCTGTCAAACGCCTTGACGTCTCTGTCTCGTGTCGCATGTCTAGCTGTCATGGCCCGTCCAGGAGCTCACCTGACCTTCTCTGATGTGCTGAACAGAAAAAGATTTCTTCTGAAGGAGTATGAGGATGTACTGAAGAGTTTTTGTGTGTGTGTGTGTGTGTGTGTGTGTGTGTGTATTTAGGAGAAGTACAATGTGTAAACTGTCTCACATTCAAATGCAGAAGCTCCTTGAAGCTGTCTTTGTAGCAGCCTCGTGCTGGCCTGACAGTAATCCATGTTTTTATGTTCTCATATGCTGCACCTTCAATGTACAACACCCCCCCCCCCCCCGGCATGCAGAGGAAGGGATTGCGCTTCAGCCCCCACCAAAACAGCTGTGTCACTGGCATTTTCAGCATAACTGACACACTTAATCTGTCTGTACCTAATGCAACAATAGAATGAAACGTGAAAGGCTGGGGAAAAAAAATCAGTCACTATCACTGGCATTATTGTATAAATAATGAGTGGAGTTATAAATAATCTAAAAGGTTGCTAGATTAATTCTTATCTTTTATTGAGGAGCGTGTTCAAGTTTGCAAGAAGACTCAGGTATTCCAGGCTCATTAATGATGGAACCTCAATGTGCTCTGCTAATTAGAGCAAAAACACATTATATAATTTGTGACACCCGCATTTGTCTGTGAGTCATTCTGGATTTAAATAGTTGTTCCAAGGACATGGTTACTGGAAAACTAATTAGTTTTGGCATTTTCCTTCTGCTCATTTTAAGTTGCACATACCTGTTGATGGTTATTTTGATTAGACGACTTATTATTATTTGCTTCTTTGTTTTTACATTAGAAAGATGTTCTCTTTGAAGGAGGCTGCAGTATCACCGCTGCTAAACGATTTGACTGATAACCGCTATTTGCTGTGTAAACATTGCATCATGATCCTGTAATTACTATGCAGCATATGAAGAAGAGGAAAAAAACGCTGCAGATTAATTTGGCTTCATTTATTTTTCTTGTCTTTGATGAGGCTACACCCAGCAACTGTAATAATAGTACAGTTTTCAACAGGATACTTTCCATCCTGACAAATTTGTGGTATGAAACGTGAAAGCGGCGCATTGTTTTGGGTAATGAAGATGCCATTAGAAATAGGTTTTCTCCATATGTAGGATTCCTTGAGTTTCAGTTCAGTCCCTTTTAAATGATCGGTACATTCCTGGCTAAGGAGACTGTGAAACTCTGTCATGGCAAGGACACGTCAGGAGGCAAGTGACCGCTCTAATTTGAGATGATTTAGTAGCTTATTCAGATAATTTAGTTAAATTAAATCCATTTAGTTAAAATTTGTTTAGATCTCTGCCCATATCTAAAGTCACAAAGGACTGCATGTCTGGCATTGGTTTTCACTGGAATGGATTTTGTTGGCGGGTTCTTCAGATAATGGGTCAACATTAACACGAGCGCAAAACGAAAGCAACATTTTGGACCTAGTCTCAAACGGGATCATTTTTATGATATTCATGCTGTGGAACAGAGAGAAAATTGTGCCTGGATCAAATCTTCTGTGCTTCCTCCTGGAGATTATCCAGCTTTTAATTGTGACATTTATCATCTAGACTTTCTCACATAGTTAGTGGTGGCACTGTGGAACATAAGGAGCATGCTGGAACACTAGAACGGTGGACTGTTCCGATGTACGAGTTGTAGAAATGTGAAGGCCTATAAAAACTGGGTAACATCTGTGTGTCAGTTTCTTCTGTACATTAGAGAAGCATGGCTTTAAAATTTGCTGACAGCTGGGGTATATCAGCTGATACCTCACTTAACCCAGTGGGAAACAAAGCATCACTTGTGGATTTATGGTTAAATCAATTTGTAACCAGCAATGCATTGTAATCCCACCCTGTAATCCCACCCACTGCAGATTTTGATTTTTGATTTATGATGCTGTTTCTAGATTATTCCTGACTCAGTTCAAAATCCAAAGGTCTATCAGCAGTGCTTTAAGGAAAACTAATATGGGTTTTCGTCTACAGAAACCAAGAATGCGCAGAGAAACAGCAAACGGTAGTGTGTGATTGGTCAGTGCTGGCAGGTAGTGGGTAGGTGGAGTCCTGGATGTTTTAAAACTGCTCAACCACGTCGTTTGTTTGTTTCTCCACAGCGGAGCTTGAGGGGCACTGGTGTGATTACAGAATAGGCTGCTGATTATTTTGTCCTGCGGGGGTTTGTGTAGGGAGGGGGACAGCTGGTGCAGCCGCCCAGCCTTCTCAGCATAACCCATCCCACAGATGTGGCACAGCGTGCTGGCAAGGGGTGGAACCTTCTCTTCCTGGCACCTGTCCCAACTCGGCCAATTTGCAGAGCACATCGACGTTTTGCATCGAAGGCCAAAACCACGCGGCCGTGCTTCCCTGTGACGAGCAGCCAGGGTCTGTGCTGTGGGGGAATTTGTTCAGTTTTTTTCAGGTACTGCTGGCCTGTGCACCTCTAGACTTTACAGGCCAAATTCACTCACAAACACACAGGCTAAAATTATGTATGCAAACAAGTGATTTTATGACTGCTGTGATTGGACAGTTGAGCTGTATGTCACTATCTTGCAGTTTTGTGCGAGTTTGAAACCCAACCAGGACTGGTCCCAGTAAGATGGAGCACTGGCGTCACAGCCCCCCCCCGGTCACGGCACTCTGTGGTAAAACAGAATCTTTGAGTGACCCTAGGCTTTGTGGCTCTGCTTGAAGCCCAACCAAGTTTGTGCTTTTTCTCTTTGTCAAAGTTTGAAAGGACTTGTTCTGTCATTTTTCATCAAGCACAGGAGAGCCTGCCTTGTGCCAGACAGGAATATCCATAAAGCCTGGCAGTGATAGATTTAGCTGCTGTAAAACTGATACATAAAACGCAAAACAGTAAGGGTGCCGCACCTATTTATGGATGACATTATCAGGCTTTTTTCACAGAGTATCATGTTTACGCTAGCTCTCCTTTTGGAGCTACCCTGTGCTAACTAGGTGGGATTTCAGGAACTGCACACTTAAAATTTAGCAAACATTCAAAATGACTGCATATTAGATTATTTAACCCAGCTTTATTGTAACTGCCTTAGCAAACCAAGACAAATGGCTGCTTGTGATGGTTTGCTGGTCCAGTGCAGTGTGTCTGCTGTTTGTGTGTGTGTCTGTGCGTGTGTGTGTGAGTGAGTGAGTAAGTAAAGGCCTGAGATCAGGGCTGCCTCCCCATGACTGCACAAGTGAGTATGTCAGGAGGTGTGTCATTTTCCCATGTCCCTGCGGCCAATCAGTACACATGAAACAAAGGGCACGAAGGCAGCAGGGCATGTAGGAGCACTCCCTGCAGAGGGTGGGGGAGGGATGTTCCTGTCATGCCGTAAACACACAGCGAGCCCCCCTGCGTCCTTTCGCCGTTGACTTCATGGCCCTTGTTTCATAGCGGTTTGAACAGCCCCAGGGACGCCATGCTCTTTGCACCCTTGAGCATTTTGGAGAATTGAAACCACGCGTCTGGGTTTGTAGCACGAATGCAGTGCTGTGTGTACACCCAGACCCGCCATTGCCACTCTGCGGACCTGCAGTACAGCTCCCCGTCGCTCACCCATTTCTCATTGCTCAGCTTCATTTTAGAGCGTGCACCTGTGGGTTTCTGCTGTGCTTCTTCTAACCTGTCTGAACAGCGCTGGTTTGCTTTTCTTCTCAGCTCAGTCTCCCCTGAGTCCTTCTCCTGACCTTGTTCAGTGGACTGCATTACGCTGTGGACGAAGGCATGCTCAGCATGAAGGGAACCTGCCAGTCTTCACCACGCAGATGTACCCCTAATTCCAGATGAGCGTTTGTGATGAATTCACTTGTGCGCTTTTAACAGAAACTGTTCTGCTTGTCAGAAAACAAATCTGTGATGAGGGTCATTCTTTAGTGTGCAAAGTCAGTTAGGCTACTTGCACAACAAGTAAAAAGTTCATGTCTTCATGTGGAGAAATCATACTTTTTGTTAGAATTAGTTGATACTGTATTAGATGTCTAAAAAAATCCAGGGTCTTATCAACAAGGTCATGAGGGAGCAGGGTGAAGGGGAGAGGGAACGGAGTGAAGGAGGGAGCAGAGAAAGGGGAAAGGGGGGACAACATGGAACAGGATGAAGGAGGGAGGGAGCAGGGTGAAGGAGAGAGGGAACAAGGAGCAGAGGGTTGGGAAAAGGGGGACAACAGAGAACAGGGAGCATTAAACTGGAAAGGAACAGAGATGAGGGGAAAGGGAGCACAGAGTAGGGAACACTGAGCACGGTGTGGTGCACTGGGGCTTCAGCAGACATGAGCGGGACTCATTTCTGACAGATCGTGAGGAAAGTAACTCTCTACTTCACTGCACAGTCCTATCAGCTCTGTCAGAAATGGTGAGAAGTTGAAATGGAAGAGCGATCCCACAGCTCCTGAACCCCCCCCCCCCCCATAGTGTCACAAGCCGAAACAAATGAGGGCGAGGCCCCAGCTGTCAGGTGATCACCCTCCTTGGGCTCTCTGTGGACCAGGGTGGGGCTGAATTGATGTGGGGGTTTGGAACTGGGGGGGCTTACCAGCAATTGGTCTTGCTCCACAAAACCTGCTGGGGTACATAACATCATGGGGGTTACAAGGAGAGCAGAGCATTAATCAGAGAGGGGGCTTCCCTTTTTCATAGCCTCCCAGGCATGATAGGTACACTGTTAACAGCTGCATCATTAGGCCTGCTCTCTAGCTCCTGGTGGGGAGAATCTCACAGTAAATAGGGCAGCTTGTCCAGGCCAGGGTCTTCACTCACACAGTCTACTATGCAGCGAAACATCTTCCTTGTTCTCACGAATTAGAGTTGGAATCACCTCATGGAATATTCAGCTGGGCCAGTGAGCCGCTGACAGGAGCTATTTATTTTTAAAACTCTGCCAGGCTGGGGCACAACGGCCGCCCCCAGCTCTACATGGTGATTAATGGTGTTTAAAGGCCTCCGGTGAGATAATGGCGGCACAATGAAGAAACGGGGGAACGGTAGGAGAGAGCCTCTGTGGAGGAGAGCGCTAAGCAGCGGTGCTGTGGCGGTCAGTGGGGCACCTGTGTTTGGAGGAGCATCGCCTGTGCGCTCAGGCAGCGGTGTGCAGGAACCCCAGGAGTGGGGAGGCTGGGCAGCAGAGCAGGACTCATGGGTGAGATGCTGCTCTGACTCTGACCTCTTTCTGCTTTCTTTATGGCAAGTTGAAGGAGGGAGCATCAGTTCAACATGGGGGGTGGTGGATACAGGTAAATGACACGAGCTGTGTCGTACTGGATCTTAGGTTGTCGGCAAAGATCATGGCTGTTTTTACGTATCATCCTGCACTTAAGAATAATATTGTGCCTCCAGGGTGGTGGGTTCGAATCTGGCACTTGGCACTGTGTGTGGAGTTTCCATCTTCTCCCCTTTTGTGTGTGCATTTACCTTGGGTGCCCTGGTTTCTTTGCACACTCCAAAGATGGGTAGGTTGTGTAGACTGGGAACTATAAATTGCCCTTTCTGTGTTGATTGGCGCCCTGTTCAGGTACTGCCTTACCTTGCTGCCTGGCTGAACCTGTCCACCATAAGCAGTCAGAAAATCAATGATTGAATGAATTGCTTATTGTCTCAAAGCTGTAGGTTTTTTCTGCAATAAATATGAGATAAGATGAAGAAAAACTCGAGTTATTGACAGAGTAGAATGTATTTGTTTTAGTTTTTATTCTTGTGCACTGTATACCTATGATATGCAGTGTAAATATTTATTACTGCGCTGGCAGTATACTTCAAAGTAAGTTTGCCGTTATTTGTAGGATGAGAAGAGTTTTACAGAAGAATTAAGCTTATTACATGTATATTTAAAACATTTGTATTTGACTCATCATTATTAAATAAATTTGAAAGAAATTAGCAAATCTGTCAAATATTATTCTACGAGCAGAAAAGTGGGTGTTTGTATTTCTGCATGACCCAAAACCATGGCTAATTTTCAGAGAGCTTTGGATTTTCCTACACCTGTACTTTTGCCTTGCTGATTATTATACAGGAAATATCAATTGATCTTGAACGCTGTGTTGTCTGCCTTTGTGCTTGTTTTTCTGATCCAGTTGTACAAGGTCCCAAATCAAGAAATATGTCCCCTCCCATTTTCTGCAGTCTGCTAATGGGAAGAGACTGGTTTCACCCATCCTAAAAACTGGTAAACCAGTTCTCTTCTCTGGCGCCTATATGGTGGAACAAACTTCCACTTGCTCTGAGGACTTCATCATCCCTGTCCACATTCCACAAGCAACTGAAGACACATCTCTTCAGGGAGCACCTTAGGACTTAAAACCTCAAATCTTTTCATCTATGCTTCCATTCACTCCTTTGTGGCAATAGTGTTGGCTGTTTGTAAATGTTTTTTTAGTTAATTCAAGACCTACATTTTACATGTTTACGCTTTACTTGAATAACTTTGTGACAACTGCTTGACTTAATGTGCACTTTGATGATAGGACAGCACTTACTGTTAGATTCTCTGATACTGTTTGACCTCGTTTGTGACACGCACGTGTACTATTAATCATTGTAAGTCACTTTGGACAAAGGCGTCTGCTAAATGAATAAAATGTAAAATGTGACTTCTGAATAGTGCTGTTAAACCAAATACAGAAAGCAGTGTGTGTGCTTGCCATGTTGAGCTTTATGTCCCTTGGTGGTGCTATGGTTGACTAACGGTTATAGCTGACACACTTCCTCTGCGGTGCACGTGAATAGGTCTTTGTGACAAAATCAATTGAAGACTTCAGATTTCTGTGGCCTCACTGGAGGTATGTGGAAGGTTGGATCCTATTCAATGTAGTGCTTTCAACTCAACACTATTTCAAATCCATTTTTAACTTCCCTCTGCAGGTTTGGGGTGCAAGCTTTTTTTTAAAGCATACCGTCAAACAGGTCATTCCAAGAACAGAAAGAGTCATGAAAACCTCAGCGTCAGACACCTAAGAAAGCACACCCAAGGTGCAAACTCACCTCTAGTCCCAGTTCATAATCTCCCAACGGGCCATAACCTTACTGTGAAAGACTCCTCCTTGAGGAAATGTCAGCAGGGAGGTCTGAACCAAACCCTCTCTCTCCAAGGGTTTCAAAGTCAGTCTTTAAGTAGACTGACTTCTTTTTAGGATGACAGACTGTAGAGGTGACTCTAAATTGCTCTTACCGTGTGACCATGTGTGATCGATCATGCGAATTTTGTGTTATGCAGGAATGAATTTTCAATGACAATGCGATAAACCCAGTTACCCTTAAACTATTAAAAAATATTGTACCTTTGATGTTGGAAATCTTACTATGCAAGGCATTTTTTAGATTGTGGTACAAGCTGGTATGTGAATGATGTGTTCGGAGTATGAGCCTGATGCAACATGAAAAGCCTTTGGCAGATGTCCTGCTCCAACATGCATGGAGATGTACAGGGACACGCATGCTTCAGCAAGCATTCATATATGCACATGTAGTGTATAAAGATAACGGTGGTTTTATTGTCATTGCACATTTCCTGAACAGTGAAATTAACTTTGTGCATCTCCTACAATGGTTGTTACAGTTAGGCGCTTAATAAAACATTTATGTATAGTAAGTTTCAGTAGTGAGTAGATGGAATGAATTGTAAATATTATTCAACCTACATAGTCAGAATATTGCACAATGTTGCATTTGTAAAGTCAAGCAAACAGTATTGAACTTATAATTGTGTATGGTATCATGTACATTTTAATCTGTTCTTGAAGCGCAGTTTGTTATATGCTGACTGTCAAAAGAGGGCAGTTCTAGTAGTTAGCCACCAATAGGTGATACCAGATATATATGATTGGCAGTTATGGGTTGTGTCATTTGTTTTATTCATTTACCATTCACACTAATACATGGTGAAGAGGTTGCACATAAAAAATAGAGGAAGTAGATGGAGTTTGTAAAAATTTAGGTTAATGCATAGCTGCCATTTTTTTGTTTATAAATCTGTAAATTTGTCATTTGTAAACTTAATATTTTCAAGACTTTTATAGATTGCATAGTTTGATTTACTTTTGGGTTTCTTACCCTTGGGTAGCAATAGTTAGCATGTTATGATGGACTATGCAAATGTTTTGGATACAGTTTTAGAGCACGCCTATGATTTTTTTTTTTTTTCTGGCTTTGAAGAGGGGCTGCAAACGAAACAGGACGGCAGAGCAGTGCCAAGTATTATTTTGGTTCTGAAGTGAGAGAACAGGGCCGGGTCCTTTCATCAGTCACTGGAGTGTGGAGACTGATTTAGGGCTATAGCGCTGTGACAAAGCACACTTTCTGTGAAGCAGTTAAATGGCATGAGGCTTGCTGCTACATCTTGTGTGTTTTGCAGTGTTGCAGCCAGCAAAGTTAAACAGCAGCTGATGAATAGAGAGTCTCCCGTCGCCCTATCTATAATAACAGATGCACAGCTGCTGTGGGCACACATCACAGATAGATTAGCCCAGCTGCTTGTAGTAAGCAGTTATGGTATTTTTACATTAAACAGGTGATTATGACATCTTCGGTGTGGAGGACTTACTCATTCTTGCTTACTGTACGTCACCTTACACCCCATACCACCAGGATAGAGTTTGGGTCGTCATGCATTGGGATGGCTGCCTTGTGTTATCAATGATTTACAGATGGATTACTCACCTCCCAGGTTGTTTAAATGAATTTTCTTATGCCTCTGCAGGTAGGTTTGGAAGATCCTGTGTGAAGTGTGTATTATACGCTAAATTTCAATGGTGCCAAATTTTTCCCGCCTAGATCCTTCAGCTTGTATTGATTTTTGCATCTATCTGTGCTATCTTTATATTACCTTTTAATTGTAGTGGTAAATCCAGTTTTACATGCTGAAATTCTTACTTTTGACCTTGAAGGATCAGCGGTCCCATATAGAACTAGCATAGTCTTTAATACCCAGTTTTAAAATTAAATTTCAACCCCCAAACCAAAAATAAAGGAGGATAATAAGGGAATCCGTGGAAATACTAGCTAAAGACAAAGCGTGAACATAAAGTATATGGTTCCCTGTTCCATCCATAAATGCAAAGGGTTTAGTTTAGGTGTAGTCTCCTGAGTTAATCAACACGTTGTGTAAAACAGCCATTTATACGCTAGGCTGTGACAGTGCATTAGAAACTGGACCGTGTCCAGGATGTTTTTAAACTGGATCATTTGTGACCTGTGCCGTCACATTTCTAACACTGACACATTTTCAAAACTTCTTTTAAAATTTCCTCCTCGACCCTGAATTGACATTGGTCATTGGAATGCTCTGCTGTGCATCCCATGAGTTTCTATGGTAACGCAGGAATGTTAGAAGGGGGGCAAAAAAAAAAGGCAATTTCACCGGCTAAACACACCAGCGAGCAGGACAAACACTGTGGGACTTTAGGTAGGCACCTTACTGTAGCCTATAGGCCTTGTATAAATCCAAACAGAATTTAAATGTTGTGATGCTAACAAACTTTCTTCCCTTCCAGGCTGTCACCATCTTGGAGTGTTTTTGCCACCTAGCCTCATCCCAATTCTTGTTGCCTCAGAGGCAGGGGCCTTATTTACGTTTTGTTGTGCTTACTGTTATGTGTTCCCTGTCCATTTTATGGTCCCTTACCACAGCGACCATGAGGGACCAATGGACTGGTATCTCACCCAGAGTGTACACTACATTGAGGGTGACCTTGATCCCCATGACTCTTACTGATGGACTGGTATCCCACCTAGAGTGTACACTACATTGTGACCTTGATCTCTTTGATTTTTCTGGAAAAATGGTTACTCTTATAATGGTCTGATGCATGTGATGTTGTCTTTCACTTTTTTTTACTTTTAAATTTTTTGTCACTTCCTGCAGCTGTTGTTCCACAAGCTAGTCTACTTAATACTGATACTATCGCTTGACAGTTAAGCAAAGAGAAAATTAATTCACTTGTGCAGTCCTTTCTCCCAATTCTAAAGCTACCACATGCTCTTGCTGTCATCACAGGCTCATTAAGTGCATATTGCTGGCCTGGACAGAGGTTCCGTGCAGCAGAGCTGAGCTATGCCTAGGCCCAGCCCGCTTACTCATTTTAACTGGACTGTTTCCCGCTCCCAGGAGGGGGGGGGCGGGCTGTTCGGAGAGTGCAATTTTGGGGAGAGAAGTGAAGGAGCCAAGGTAATTTGATGTGTCGGCCCGACGGACTGCGTTCAGCGAGTGCCGAGACACGCTACTAATGTACGCTGTCTGACAAGCTCCTCCTGTGGAATAAGGCAGGAGGTAGTGGGGCCTTCACTGCTGTGTGCTGTTGGCCTGCTCTGCATCCACACCTGCATGCAATACATCTACCTGCTGACACGAGGCAGAGATGTCAGGCGGACCCCTGTTCGGGCTAAAGTGTGGGTGTCCGTCCTTTCACGTGTGCTGGGCCAATGGCAGGTGTCCTCTGCAGAAGTAAGCAGCGGGTTTGAAAGCAAGAAGGACAGCTTTGTGCTTATGGAACTTGCTGTGAAGTCTGCACCCACAGTTTGGTTTATGCAACCATACATACGAGTGCGCACGCACGCACGCACACACACACACACACACACACACACACACAATTTCCAAGTGCAGCTGCTCCAAAATGCTCAGCAGGTGTTTAGCAGCAAAAAGAGGCAACATGACTGAATATAAGGGCAGGTACCAGACCCATCATCTTTCCAGACTTAGCTTTAAAAAAAAAAAAAAAAAAAAAAAAGGTGGGGGAATGCAGAGGGGATGGAGGGAGAATATGCTAAGACAAGAACAGGAGAAATGAGGAAGCTGTGGGATTTTGAGACCCTAGCTCTCAAGGGCTCGGTGAATTCACACAGTTCACAATTCCCCATATAAATATTAATAGAACTGAGGTAGCTGAGGTAGGGCTGCAATGGGATCTGTGACAAAATGTTTTCTTATATTCCCACCAAGAACATATTACCCACATGAATGTAGCGCGCACTTCCTCACACACTCAGGCGCGGTCATGGACGACGAGAATGAACTCAGCTCACGTTTGTTTTTGCACCTGCGAGAGAGAAAGTAAAAAGAGATGCGACTGATAATGTCTCGCTTTCCCAAGGTGTCTTTGTGTCTCATGTTGTTTCATCACAGAAAATTGGATTTTAGAAATTCCTGCTCTGTTAATTCCACGAGTCGATGGCTGCTACATGTGAAACATGCACCTTAATAGAAATGCGTTGGCTAATACAATAGAAGGCATATGGATTCGCTGTCAATATTTTATCTTTTAGTGGGATGAAATACATGAAAATTAAGTGATTGATTTTGAGCATTTTTAGGTATACATCACAATTGACTGGGTGTATGTGTAAAGGTATGCATATATAGTATATGCCAGTACCTTTGCTGGTACAAAATGCTATAGGTATTGTTTGTTTTATGCTTAACTGAGTGGCTTTAGTTTAATTTCATGATGATGTCTTCTTGTTTCTTCACAAGCAGATAAGCAGGCATTGGGTACATTAAAACAGCACATGGCATTGTGACCTATGACCCTTGTGCTTGTCCAGATGCCGCCTTGGTGTTCTGTCACATGACCTTATGCAGGGGAACTGGGAGCTGATAGGAGGAGGGAAACATTTCTCAGAGTTGGGAAACTCAGACCGGGGGTTCATGGTGGGCGCAATGATGGCCCCTGCTGAATTTATCACCCACGCGCTCGCTCAGATACACCGATGCTGGCCAAACAAATCCAGTTACGTTCCTTGTCTACAGAAAGACGTTACTCAAACTGCAGCCTTGACTCAGCTCTGACTAAGGGGGGATGGCTTCAGCAGAAGAGGGCCTTTTTCAGTTTTACCTCTCTTTTCTTTGCATCCTGCTTATATCACTACCTACATTCGCACTGAAGATACTTTCTTAAGAAACAGAGCACTAAGTAAGACGGATCTATAAGAACTCCTCAGACAGAATTATTCACAAGCCACTACAGAATATTTCATAATTGGAGATACAGATGCATGACAAATCAAAGGAAAAACCATAATAAATGAATGGAGAAACACAACGAATGCACACGCTTCCACACAGGTGCGCTGCATGGTACAGTTGAGCAAATAATGTCCAGTCATGATCTGTGGCATGTATAAATATGCTGAGCAGGCCCAGGTCATTCTGATTTTGGATCAAGATGGCAAGAAGAAAAGATCTAAGTAAACTTGACAAAAGGTTCATTGTTGGGATATAGATGAGATGACAGGAGCCTCAATAACAAAGACATCTGCATTTAGATCTATGGGAAAGTCATGAGTGAATAGGGTCGGGCACTGTGGTCCACAGCACATTTGATGGCCGTGATGCTTGTGCATTAATGCGATATGTAAAGAACAACAGAGAGCAGCTCTAACTGAGAATGACTGAGAATGTCAGTGGAGGTATATACTATATGTAAACTGCACGTGCATACAGAATATCAAATAGACTACCCATTACTCCTCTAACAATGGTGCTTAAACAAACATTCTAAGGTACAGAAGTACATAAATACAAAATTTTCAAACTAATTTGTTTTAAAAATTTAAATTTGATAAAGTGAATATGATGAATTATTCAAAGATTATAAATTATTCTTCAGAAGAGTGTGTGTGTGTGTGTGTGTGTGTATATATATATATATATATATATATATATATATATAAGTATATATTTGTAGACTATATTGGTGCACAATGTATGAATGTGGTTTCACTAATTTATATTAAAAATAGCTTATAGTCTATGTCTTACATGTGTGTACCCCATTTTTATACGTATCAGAAAGAAATACATACAAAACTCAATATTAGCATAAAAGAAGCGTTCACAGGCCAAAACAGAAATAATTACTATTGACAGATTGAACAACACGTTAAATCCCTTCAATAATTATAAAGTCAAATGTGGAGCTGTCAGGAGTCAAACAGGCATGTTTTGTAATCTAATTTGAGTTTTAGTATAATTACTTCAGTTTTTGCTTTCATTTTTAATTTGTTTATTTTTTTTTAATCAACATTGTGGTTTTTGATTGCCATTTTGGGTCTCTCTTAAGAAAAGACATAAAACAGACACACAGTTTGCTGTTATCTGGAGAACATCCTCAGCCAGTTTGAAATGCCAGTGGGAACCTGAACCTTTCTTCCCATTATTGGTTCTGTAAAGGTTGTATTTGGGTTTTATTTGATATTTCTAAGATCAAATGACTGAAGTCCTGTAGTAACAGACAAGTGGTGTTTATACAGATTGGACTGATTATACTGAGAGCCCTGGAATGCCTGTGTGCCAGTGTTCAGTAAGGTGATGCAGGTTCTGCTGTTGGTTGTCATGCTGGTTACTGCTGTAACCACGGTGTCCCTTCACTGTGCAGGCCCTGTGCTGGTCTTATAGGAGCCATGTGAGACCCCCCCCCCACCCTCCAGATACAACAGCCTTAGAGGAGAAATGGTCTGGCAACAGTGTGTGTGTTTGTGTGTGTGTGTACAATTGTACAAATACACACAACAAATGCAGTCTTTTTTTTCAACTTGCTTGCTTATGTTAAATCTCTTCCATAAAACTTTTGAAATTAGAATCTGAAGCGATTGTATTTAACACTTTGTTTTTTATCAACAAATTGTCTTGAAAAAATGAACGTGCAAGTTAAAAGTGTAATATGCATTTCAGTGTGTGGTGCACAAGTCAAGAGAGAAATTAGAATTGTGCCATGTAGGTGGTTCTGTCAGATACTGAAGGGTGTCAGGAGAAGTGGCCTTTCACCTTGAGCTTTGATTCTGTGTGCTGTCTTCACACACTTTCATCTCTATAAATCTTACCCAGAAAATGCAGGAGTTGGATGTTAGACTTCACTGACTGACACATTATAGCAAAATACTATGAACTGCACATGGGATATCGCTGTCAAATGGAAACACAAAAGAAAACAAGTCACTTTCAATGAAGGGTTTGCCAGAAGAAGGTTATGGTCAGTGAGGCAATTTGTTTAATTTCTAATTACTCTATTATAGACAAATCACTCCTGGTATTAACAGTATCCATTGATTTTTGCTCCTTCTCCTGTGATATTATTCAAGCCTTTACGGCAAACATCATCGACTGGTGCCAGATCAATATTCAGTTGTTGTCTGTCACTTTCACAAATTCATCAGTCCCGCATAACTTTTTGCTCCCAGTGGACACTGTCCAAGTGTCATTACTTAGGTAACACTGGCGATTTGCACCGCTGGCGGACCTGGGCACGAGATAATGTGCAGGTTCGCCAGGAGACTGGCAGTTCATTTCTGCATAGCAAAATGAAGGCAGCAGTTTCACCTGTCAGAAATGCACATTTTCCAAGTTGACACTGGCATATTATTAGTATTTTTTGAGTGAGAACTGGCCACACCGGCGGGCCCGTTTTAGGAAACTGATGCGCAGAAAAAACAAATGTAATTATGAATGAGTACTGTTGTCAGACATATGTCTGGAGTGGGCAGGGATAATGGTTTCACTTTATGGATAACAATGATGGCATGGCTCAAAATGTATTGTTTAGATTTTTTTTAAAGTTAGCAAGGTGCTAATTTGAAGCCTTTGTGTTAAAGCAAACACATCATCAATCTTTCAGTGTTATCCG
This sequence comes from Chitala chitala, assembly GCA_025773905.1. Lineage (NCBI taxonomy): Eukaryota > Metazoa > Chordata > Actinopteri > Osteoglossiformes > Notopteridae > Chitala > Chitala chitala. The sequence continues at coordinate 45,165 of JABJVR010003973.1, forward strand.
TCACTAGCACTTAACAAACTGAAGGCTGTTCATCCTCTGCAGACTCTGATCGCACCTTTCCCCTACACGCAACTATTTTGCTTTACTTATTCACGATGGGCTCTGCGTATCCCGTCACAGTAGAAAGCCACATAGCTATCAGTGAGCTTGTTTCCCCCATGCATGTTGCTGCCCCAAGACTGATCTCCACGCATACCTGTAGGAGCAACTGAACCTTTATAGAGGAGACCAAATCAAGGTGACAGAATCTTTCTTCTCTACCTTGCTGTAAGGTGGGATAGTGGCGATGCTCAGATGATGTTAGCTTACATGGCATTACACCTTTGCGCATTTGTATAATTAGACAGCATAATTGGATGAGGGCTATTTATCGGCCATCAATTCAGCAGCAATTGGAAAGCTTTTAAGGGTGTCTTGCTTGCGAGCTTGCCTGCCGCTCGCGGCTCTCGCCATCAAGACGACTATCAGACGGTACGTTAGCCATGCAGAATGCTAAATGTTTAATACGGTGGCAGAGATGGGAGCGTCCATGGCAGAGACAGCTGACAGCACTGTGCGTGACGTTCTTACATGTTACCACTGCCGCTGGGGTTCCCTGTGCCCCAGTGTTCGATTTATCATGCAAACAAATGAAGATCCTGAGAGTGACACATCCCTTGTATATGTTGCATTGCAGTAAATGGCGCCTCTTTTTTTTTTCTCTCACCAGGATGTTGGTTGCTGTAAGCTTCCTGATTTGGACACGTCATTACCAGAGGAAGAAATTCTAATTTTGTTGTCATTGGCACAGCTACAGGGGGCATATGTGCTAACCCCCCCCAGCAGCCTGTTCCTGGCTGTCCTTAACCGCTTCACCTTTACAGATGCTTTGGGACTGTGCCAGACACCTCCTCCGTCGTGTCCGTTTGGACACCAGAGCGCTCACTGTAATGGCGGTGACAGCCCTATAAATCAGCAGCTCGCGACACCTGATGAAGCTTCATTGTGCAATCAGGCCATCAGCAGCTGCTCCTCTGAAGGGCCAGCCCTTGTTGCTCATCTGGCTGAAGTGATCCAGATCAAAGGAGTCATAAGTTAGGCTCCGCCCACTATTTTCCCTTTCCTTCCTTCTGTTGTTTCTGTGGCTGTCCCTGAGTAAATGCGGGAGAATATGTTCGATATGGAAGGTGATTGTAATTAAGGGGTTGCCTGCCCACGTGTCAGAATTCGTGCGGTCCGTGGTGATTTAGTGCGCTGTGCAAGTCCACTGCATTAATGTGTCAGCTTGTGTAAATGGCTGAAAACACTGGCCATATACTAAATGGAACCATGTCTGTGGACAGTGTCACAAAGGCAGCTGTGCTGCTGTTATGTATATTTATATAACACTGAATTGCAGTTTTGTTTCATTGAATACAAATATGTTACGCCTACATGGTGAAAGCATATGCTATAGTTTTATTGCTTTGCTTTTCTTTTCATTGCTTAGAGTTTTTCAGAGAACACAGATGTCCCTGTCCACCTTTTGATGCGACCTAACAGTCACATTCAGAATTGTCTTCATCCCAAACTTGAATAGTTGAAACCTCTCCCAGTTGTAGTCATAACAACCTCACCGGGGGGAGTCTGTGCCATGACCCTTTGTTCTGCATATGAGTTTCTTCTTTCTGATCACCTGCCAGTCAGTCATTCCTCTTGTTCCAGCCTTCAGATGACACCCTCTTCCCTGGATGATTTCAGCAGAGGAGTGTTGTAAGTCTAAGCAGTTAGCTAGACACAGGCCCTCGGGCAAGCTGATTGGATGAAGGGGATGACATGGGCTAAGTAGGCAGCGACCCTGGTTATTTAAGGCACGGTACCTGATTCCAGGATTCCAGTCCTTGTGGACCTAACATCAGTCCCAAGGAGCTTGTGGTTCCAGCATTCCTGCCCTTCTGAATTTAACATAAGTCCAATGCTCCTGGGAGGATGGTAACGGCAGACCGCAGGCACCATTCCTCTTAGATGATAGGGGTCTGCTTAAGTGTCCGTTTATAATTGAAATGTGGTATTCTCAAAGGTTTTGGGAACTCTTAATGAAAAATGAGTTGGTTGTGCTATTTGAACAGAATGTGGTTCCTTGGGGAAAATAAACAGGATTCTTGCATTTTGGAGTAGCTGTCAAATACATTTGTAGCAGTTATCTCAGCTGGAAATGCCAAAAAGATGATACAGAGAAAGAAATCTCGGAATATTAGTGAGACATTTTGCATGAAACCACTTATAAGTTTCTTTTTTTTCAGAGATATGTACACACAAGGGCCGAGTCACTGAGTGACATTGATTTTATCAGTCTAAGGGACTGTTCTTTTGCATCTTTCTCTGTAGAAGTGCTTTGGGTTACGATGTCTCATGTTTATATAAGTAACAGACATGCGAGGAAAATGCCTTCAGAAAGACCTTGGAGCACAAGGAGCTGCTCTGTCAAGTGGCGACGCCCCAAGGCCAATAACTTTTAGCAGATGGACTGACTGATGGAGGGCTGGGGGAGTGGGCTGAGTCTCAGCCGCGCAGGCCCATCGCCCCTGTGTACAGTGGACCGGGGGCCTCCCCCGATATGCTTTGTTGTTCAAACACAGACTGGCGTTTATCGATCAGTGGGAGTGCAACTGCTTTCAGCTTTGTTTGAACGCTCCGTATACCAGGCGCTGCTTTCTTATTCGTTTATTTATTTATTTTCCCCAGTTTGCTTCAGTTCATGGAATGCCGGTCCAATCTGAACTGACAGAGAGCGCTGCAAACAAGCCCCTTTCAGGGTGATTGGCAGATGGGAGGCGGCAGACGTGATACGTGTTCAGCAGTAGACCTTGCAGGCTGAAATGCAGGAGCTTAATGATGGGACTGTCTGTTCCCTAAAGCAGCTTTTGAGTTGAGGCTTTAAGGCTGACTTCCAGCAAGAAGCCCCCGTCCCTTGAGCCCTGGACCCTATCCCCTGTCCCTTGAGCTCTGGACCCTGTCCCCTGTCCTTTGAACCCTATCCTCTGGACTCTGCCCCCTGGTCACTGGACCATGTTCCCTTGTCCTTGGCCCCTGGACTATGTCCTTTGCTCATTGAATCCTGTCTCCTGGATCCTGTCCCTTGGCCCCTGTCCCCATCCCTTTCCTCTGCTGCTTGCTGATTTTCCAGTAGCACAGAGCCCACAGTTGCTGTCATCAGCCTGGCAGATAATTTGATGGTTTTGAGGTAACGAGTTAAATAATTACAATGATTTCAGTGCAGCTGTTGCATAGACTGATGCGGTTTTCGCCTTCTCCATCTCTTTAAGAAGTGAGGCTGGGAGGTTTGGTGGGCTGCCTAGCCTGATTTAAGAAGAAAATGTTTTGCACTAGGTTGATCACAGGCGATCTGGCTATGGGAAGCCTTTGAGCATGTGTGATAATCCCTCGCCGCCTCTGCGTCCAAGACACCAGGACATAGCAGGCAGTCCTAAACTCTGAGCATGCACCCAGGAGGAAAAAAAAAAAAACATCACCCCAATGTTTCCTGCCCGTCTGCATTATGATAATTCGGTTACAGCCACACCAGCTTCATTTCCGCGTCCCAGACGATTGATCTCAGCAATGAGGGCGCTCCGAGTCTTCGTAAGACAACTTGAAAGCGGTGCCCCGACGCGGCTGATTACGTTTGTCTTTTGATTGTGTTTGTTGCGTCTGCAATTAATCTCTTAGGCAGACGCCGCAGTTCTGCTCGCGGCTGTGCACATACCCGCTCCACGAAGATTCTGGAAAATGAAAGCCGGCTGCGTTATTACTTTCCTCCTGTCCTTTGAGTGGCACCCCACTCTTATTCCTCTGTTAAATTTAAGATAAATCTGGGGTGACGCCGCTGCATGAATAATTAAAAAGGGGAAGTGAGCGGGGCGTGGCCAGGCTTGGCCCACCTCACTTGGCCCTTTGGCCCACCAAAACATTTTATGACTCAAGACTCTATAGGTTTTCAAATACCCATGCGGCTCGCCTTTTAAATTGCATTACTTTACATTGTTGTGCTTACCTTTTTTTTTCTGGTCGTGATTTTGAGGCTAAATCATACACTCTTTACAGAAGCAGTTTGACTAAAGTACCCAGCGTAGGCACCCTAATGACCACATCAGGCCAGTGCCTTACAGCCACATTTGGACACATGGATCAAATGGGTTCTGATAGCAGCCCTCCCTAACCTGGACGCCGAGAGCTCTGCCATGCCGAACATGCACTATAGCCAGCTAATCACAGCCATCCGTCTTACGTTTCCTTGGCCACTGGTGTGTTTTGTAAAAATGGCCACCTGACCTGTAAATGCTTCTCCTCTGTCTCATGACTGTAATGACTGTTGAGGGGGAGGGGGGGTTGCATGTGCAGGATTATGCAGCAGGTATGCCATGGCCTAGTCACCCAGACACATAGCTTCTCTGTTACCTGTGGAGCTGCAGGAACAAAGCCCTTAATTCCAGCAGGATTAATGAGTGGTCTTTATCTGGTATAAAGACCTCGTTCCCCTTCCTGCCACTGAAGGTGCTGATACGGTAGTACAATTGAGATAGCAGCTCCAAATCCAATTTTTTTCCCCCCCTCTAATGGATTCATCCTGTTTAATAAGGTCAGTATTCACTGGGTTGCCAAAATAACTGTGCAGCTGAACTTAGGAGCCGTGTTGGTGTTCTCCGTCAGTGACAGAATACGTGTAGGCACATGTGTCTCTGAAGGCGATTTTCAGGACGAAGGTCGAAGGTGCGTTCATGTATTTTTCTTTTGCATCCTGATCCCTCATCACTGTAGTCATCACTGTAGTCATCATTGTAGTCATCATTGTAAAGTTGCACTTTTTTTGCCACTCAACCCTGTTAGGTACAGCTTTTGATACAGGCACACGGATTTTGATGCAAGCAGCTGATCAAAGTGAAATTTCTTAACAAAAACAAATGGACAGAATGATGTACTTTCATTTGTTAAGCTGCGTGACAGAATAAGAAAGGACAATAAGAACGCTTTTGAACCACGTTTCCCCAGTGAGCGTTTGCGTGTATGTGTTTTGGGTAGTTTGTTAAGCTGTTGATGTCCATTCAAACAATCTGCCCATCAATAAAGCAGATAAACCAAGGACCACATTATGCATCTTGCTTTCCTCTGAGCTAAGAGTGAATTGGAGCAGGAGGGGAAACTGGGCACTTTAAATGGGAGGCGCCCCGAAAGTGATTTCAGCCTTATCTGGCGACGGACTTTCTTGGGCCTGAAGTGATTGTTTTGCTCAAATAAACAGACTGAATGTATCGTGCTCTTTCATTATATATTGAAATAAATCTTTCAAATCAGATCGTTTTTTTTTTGTGAGCAATTTCTTAGCCTGCCTCTTTTGCTTTGGAGCTGGATCTCATAAATTTACCTACCAGAGCGCATAAATCTCCCTTACAGATAGTGTCAGGCTATATGTGCTTGTGGCAGACATGGAGGGAGGCACCGTTTGCACGTATGATGCAGGGCAGCTTGTGTGTTCGGCTGCTATGCACCGGCCTGTGTACTTGTTCAGCTCATGCCTCGTTCTCTTGCCACACTCAATGGGAAGGATGACCTCTTTGGCTTTCCCTGTCACCCAGTGTTACCATCTCAAGTCTGGTGCCTGCTATCACTAAATTCACAGTTTTTGTGTATCATGTGACATAGCTCTGCACACCCCCCCCCACCATTGCTTATTTTTTATTAAATTATTTTAGAAGTCACATTCTTTCATTTGTATGGAATACATTTTAAAAATAAACCAAAATTTTAAAATGTACCTAAAGTTTTTTAAATTATTAAAAGCCTGCAAAGCTACAAAGTGTATCCTTTTATAAAAGCTCTAAACCTATAAAAAAAAGTCTGTGCTGGTTGGAAGAGCAGATCTTACTGAAACAGATGACTCAGAGAAGAGACGTTGGGTTGCTAAGCTACTATAGCAGCTGATATTCCTTAAAATAACATCACAAGGTCTCTGCCGAATTGATAGGATGCAATTTACCACATGTGGCACACACTCAATCAACTGTCAGGAATCGAAGATTGACTCCACCCATTTTCTCATGGATGGTAACAGTACTGGAAAAATCCTGCTTACTGTTTACCCAAAGGTAGCTGGGAGCAGCCTAGAACGTATGGTATATTAAAACAAACCTTATGTTTGTATAAGCATTCAGGTGAGCCTTTATCTGTATGCATGTTTTGTGTGCCCTTGGACCACCTGCTCTCATGGTGACCTGTGATTTTTTTTTAAGGCATCCCTGTTTTTAAGGTGACCACACAATTTTCCAAAAAAGGTTGTACAAACACAGATTTGCAATTAGCTGTCATGCTCTAGGAAGGAGAATGCTTTGCACCTATGGGGGGAATGTTGCACCTTCTGTACCCAACGTTATTCTACAGGCCGAAAATAACAGCAGCGCAGCAGTGTGCGTAAAGCCACTCTGCCCTTTTTAGGCAATTTTCCGCATGTTTTGGGAGTGCCTTAAATCAAGCATAATATCACTGCGATGATGGATTGCTCATGTGGTGATCAATGACTGCATTATAAAGAATAGCCTTTGGCAGTGTGAACTTTAAGAGGCTGAATTTATCACAATTTTTTACATAACGCTGCACCTTAACGCAAACAGTTTTGGGAACTGGGTGACACGGGGCGTCGGCTTGCTTCCCGTTTGCCTGGTCTGATGGGAGCTGCCTGATGGGCACGGCTGCCGCTCAGGTGAATTAGCATTTAGCAAAGAGAGGCCCTGACGCGTGGGTCCGGGGGGGTAATGGCAGTGCCGGTGCCCTCCCATTGATCAGCTGAAAGCACTCATGCCAAATCTCTGGGCCTGGCAGTACCCGCACTACAGAGGAGAGGCTATTGATTTTTCATTGTGTGCCGTAGGACGGACAAGGTGGCATTAATGCCTTCTGTTCAGGGACATGCAGAGAGATCTTTAGGGGCAGGTAATCTAGTAAAAAAGGGACATCTTTATTGAGTAATATAGAATTATTACCTCGATTGAGGGGTGCTTTAATCTATTAGAAGAAAAGGGAAGGTGTATGAGTACCCAGAGCCCCCCCCCCCACCTGCTTCTGCTGATGGGTCTGACTCTGATGCTCTCTTGAGTCCACCCTCCCCCACCAGTGGACTGGTCGCTTAGCTGATTTTCTAGAAAGCAACAACTGTGGTTTTCAGCTTGTTAACTAAATGAATTACAAAATACTCAAACACTTCTTCTTGCACTTAAACGTGTGCCTGTA